>JAJJMC010016440.1:7096072-7182670 GCA_023531435.1 Papaver californicum
TACTTTTGTTATATCTTTTTATGGGTTTTAAGAAACCCATCTCCATGCTTTGTTAGATTTTGTCACTAGGGTTTTGGGTAGAAACCAATTGATTATGGAAAATTTATAAATAAATAGTTTAAATGTTTAGTAATTAATCTTCATTGTTAGCTTGATTAATTATTGCATAAATAGTAGATTTGATCATATATGCTTTCCGTTTGATACATCGTTTTTGGATTAGATTCTTAGACGGTGTATGCAATCAAATAGATACTTGATGCTTTGAAACTATATATTGGTTAGATAGTTCTACTGATTGTTTATGCTTTTAATTTGATATGCCATGCTTAATAACATTAGATGGGATATACTTTTTCGAGTGATAAGCAATTCTTTAGAAATGTCAACTTGGAAGCGAAGAAAATTACAGTGGTGAAACGATAATTTTGGAGATTAGATGTGAGTTCTATATATCAAATTGGAGAAAACCGAAAACCCTAGTGCTCTCTCTACTTGGTCACATGGTATATTTTAGCTAGCTTATTTTATTATTTTCTTATTTTTTAGAATTTCTGAAAAATCCAAATATAATATTTTCGATTAGTTTAATTGAGATATTAATTGCAGTATTGTCCCCGCTCCCTATGGGTTCGACCCGTACTTGTCTTTGTCTGCGTTATAGACACCGTGCGATTGCGGTTATCATATATAGGATTTCCAAATCCTATCAGTAACCATTCCCCATTTTGTTTGAGGTTGAATGGACGGTTGCTCAACCTACCACCTCTGTACTCAACTGTTAATAAAACTTTTCAGATTCTCTTTAGTGGGTGCACTGCTGCACCACGTGTCGTAGACCGCCAAACTAATACCCTAGTGAATTCCCCCCATTTGTGGCATCTTTGATGTCTCCTGTAAGTTTATAGTATTTAAGCATTATTAATGTTAAGACAAATGAGACTTGCTTAGTTAGTCTTTTGACTAAAGAATTGTCTTGCTTGACTAGCCTGATGAGTCCATCAAGACTAACTTAAAATAAAAAAAAATGTATTTATTTTATTTTATTTTATTTATGAGGAACAATGTGAGTTCGAATAAGTCAATTAGTATTGACATATTTTGTCGAAAAATAAGTGTAGCATGCTGATATAAGCATATGTGTAGCATGATGAGCACAAGAATATATATGTGAGGCCACACATGAAAATATATGTATGTGGGGCCATATGGAAATATATATGTGAGGCCTAGTATGGCCTTTGATAGACAAGTTTGGGTTTGGAAACTTGTACATGTGAAGCAAGCTTGGAAGGATAAACATTAGGATCATAGCTAAGGAAGACAAGTATTAGGATCTAATACTAAGACGGATAAGCATTAGGAGCTCATGCTAAGGCGGACGATCTTAGCTAGGGCTAAGACGTACAATCCTTGTCCATGAGCTAAGACGGACGATTATTAGGCTAATGCCTAAGACGGACAAGCATTAGGAGCTAATACCTAAGACGAAGGCGGACAAGTACTGCTCTAAAGCTCTAAGACGGACAAAAAATTTATACTAAAGTCTACGACGGAAAACCTTTGTACTAAAGCCCTAAGACGGACATGTTTTGTACTAAAATCCCTAAGACGGACAAGCTTAATAGTCTCGCCTAAGACATATAAACTTTGTGGTCTCGTTAAGGTGGATAAACTTTGTGGCTTAGACTAAGACGGACGAGTCTTGTAGTCAAGTTAAGGAAGATGAGATTTGTGTTCAATAACTAGGATGGACAAGCTTTGTGTCACGACTAGGATGGACAAGATTTGTGTCACGACTAGGATGGACAAGCTTTGTGTCACGACTAGGACGGGAAAGCTTTGTAGGGAAGTGGACAAGCTAGGGTTTAGCCAGCCATATAATCCATTTGCAACATTTATAAATGTTAGGAATCTAGTTTCGAGCCGTCTCCTTTGCCAATTAGGGTTGGAAAGTTTCATTGATTGTTTGAGAAACTTATAAGTGTCGCAAACTCATTTTTTAGTGTTTCCAAAGCCCTAAATTGAATTCTCTTACGCCGTTGACATCAGCTGCCTCATTAAGTAAGGATTGACGTGACCGACGCTAGATTTAGCTAGTGGAAGCTATGAAATTGTGTTTAGTACAATTTTGACTCGGTATCTCAGCGCAACTATGGTATTTTAGTCAAGTAAATTCGTATGTAACTTGCTACATACTTCTATATAAAAGCTATATGGGTATTTTAGTGAGTCAATATTATTCAACTGAGTATGAATATTGACATAAGGTATTTGGGAATTCAGCTGTGGAATATAGCACCAAATGATACTCAAATTTCTCTATACTTGTGGGCAATCCATCTATGAGCTTGAGATTTTATGTAAAAATCATAGAATATCTGGGAATGTCATAGTAAGCACCAGTATTATTCTGATGATTTTGTACAATAATGAATGTTGATTCATTCAGTATTTTTGATCGTATATGTAGCCATTTGTGACGAGTTCAGCCATACATATATTGCGAGTACATGTATGAGCACCTGCTTTAAAATTCTTTGCGGAATTTTGAAGTTTAATATTTCTCAAAACCCGGGTTTGAAACGTAATTTTATTATTTTACCTTTGACAAAAACTCACCATCTACACCAGGTGTCCATCCCACCTCAAAAACGGATACTTGGTATCAGTAAAATATTTTTTTTTTACGAATACTGGGTATCCGTCCTAAATCTCTTCGCTATAACTAGCATCAAATATGTGTACTTTGCTAGCGTAGCCAAACCTTTGAATCACATTATAGCCAAGCGATGATCCATAGTGGTTGACCTTAGCTATAATGTTGGCTAAAACTAAGAAAAAACACTACCATAATACTTGTCTAAGATTAGGGTTACCCGATTATATCCTTGATTTCAATTTTTACTATTTCATCTAACGGCTCATCCATATGCATTTGACTGACCGTAATTGCTGTCTTATAAACGGCTGTGATACTACTTAATACACGCGGAAGATATTTAGAGGATTTTTTTCTTCTATTAATAGGAAAATAAAATTCTTTTGCAAAAATTAGGATTCTACATGGTTAAAGTCCTGTTGGACTGCATGATTGCATCAAATATCCAATCAGGCAAAACGTTATTCCAAATAAGGTGTCTTCTGAGTATAAAATCTTGGACATTTTGATACACCCCAATCCCAAAGTCCCCAAAACTGTTTCGCTGAGAGTCTGAGACTGTGATTCATTAATTCAAAAATTGAAAACACAAAGAAATCAAATATAGGGCGATGGTTGCAGAGAGAAATGAATTAGGATTCCCATACTGGAATCCAGTTCCTAGAAGATTCAAGCCAGATTCTCCCTTCTTCGCATCAGGCAATATAGAAAGAGAGCTTCTCGCCAAACAGGTCTCACTTTCCTTTTTTGATTTCTCTAACTTCATTTCTACTTCAACTTTTTTAGTTATCAGTTTTTCTAAATTAGGAATTATTGGTATTTTTTATCTAATTATCATTGTTTTATGTTAGGGTAGAGATATAAGTAGTCAAGTAATCAAGTGTGTTTACCTTCAAATTTTTCAATTTTCTTGAATTTTTCATATCGTTGTTTTTTATTTAGGTTGCGTTAGATGTAACTGAAGATGAAATGTATCAACTTCAAGATATGGAAGATGAAGAAACGCGGTAAGCTTTTTCGTCTAATCTAACTTGTTATTAACATATTATTGGGTCTTTTAAGCCACATTTTGCACTAGTATTACAACTATCAAATTAAACCATGTAATGCTTAAGGTGAAAGGGTTATGTTTGTTCATCCTGACAACTTGGTTGAATAGAATTCAGAATAGTATTCAACTTGGAAGGTAAGTGGTTGTGGGTTCGTTTGTTATTGTTCCAACTCCTCAGTGTCTATTGCTTGTGAAATATAGACAGCAGTTACTTTATAGCAGAACCAACGATGCATGTTTTCAGCTACTGATCAGATGATCGACTATACATGACAAAGCAACTTTACCTTGGGTTCAACCAATATGCATGTTTTCTTCTATACCGGAGCAAATACTACGTGTTATGTGGTTTGGTGAAAAAAATAATCTGTCCTGCAGTTTGATGAAAAATTAGGATGGTTCATGAGATGGATATTTGAAATTCTGTAGCTCTAGCTGACTTCTGTTAATATTTGGAAACCAGTTCCAGTTCCGTGTATGTGAAATTTCTCCACTTATCATTCATAAGCCATTTCACTGGCTTTCATTCGACATTATACTTAATGATTGTACCATATTTTTTATTTTGGCATTAACAGTTTAATGTTTTAGTTTTGTTACTCAATTGTTGTTCTTCATCCATGGTATATTAGCTTCTATCCTTCTGTATGTGCTTGTTTTATGTTGTATTCCAAGATCTCTGGTCTTTTTGACCTCATACTATCAATTTGATTTAACTTCTTTATGGACAGGGCTCTATACTGTCCAATTGTTGGGTGTGGTGCACAACTAAATTCTTTGGAAGACTTTGAAGGACATTACCATGCTCGGCATACTGCATCCTGTTCAAAGTGCTCAAGAGTGTTCCCAACATCACGCCTGCTCAGTATACATGTCTCTGAAGCACATGACTCTTATTTTCAGGCAAAAGTTGCACGAGGCTATCTAATGGTACTTCTCACTTCTTTGTGTTAATTTCCTACATGATGATTTTGTCCGAGTATCGGTCCTATGTTCTATGTTGATCATGACTATAGATATTTATAAACTCTTACGCAAATTTTGCATTTTATATAATTTTTTTTAGTAATGTTAATAACTAATATTGACACACAGCGACACGGTAATACGGTACCTCAATGGGTAAACATCATTAAGTAGAAACTATGGTCTCTCATTGTGGTGTCTATTCAAGTTAAGCATTTATGTTCAGGCATTACGTCAGGGTAATATAGCTCAACTTTAACTTTTTACAAGAGTCTAAACCAATGATCTTAGATGTTATTATCTGTGTGCAACCTAACTTAAGGGGAGATTTTTTTTCTTCCCTTCCTGCACTGAATACATTATTTACTACGAATTTTGAACACCTTACAAATTATCATTTGTATGCCTGAAACAGTATGAATGCCTAGTGGAAGGATGTGAAATGAAGCTAAAAAGCTACAAAAGTCGGCAGCAACATCTTGTAGACAAGCATAAGTTTCCAATGTCTTTCGAGTTCTTCAAGAAGGCTCAACCATCAAAGAAACATCGGCAGAAGAAGCATCTTAAGCAAAAACAACCTGATAAGAATAGTAATAAGATTAGTAAGAAAGATGATAAAGAAGATGATTCAGAGACAAGCGGAATGGATGTGGATAAGACCATAGATAGCCTTGTTTCTGCAGTTTCCAGACTTAGCACATCAGACCATTCTCCTTCTTCAGTCAGTTTTGGGAGGCGCCGCAATCAAGTCTTTACATTTGTTCCACGAGCTGTACAACAAGACAGAAAACATAACCGATCTGCTAAAGGCTCAGAAGGATAATCGTGCTGATAATTCTCGCTCTTACTTTTCTGGGTAAGCCAGGATTATTATACTTGCGACCAAAAGGCTAATCGTATGGATAATGCAGATTCATCGCCCTAGTCTTGTATAATGTAATACAGAAAATGTTGGATAGAATGCAAGATACTTAGAAATTTGTAATTGAAGTATTAAATTTTATCTGATATAAAGAAAGGCCGTTTAGAAATTTTGCCCCATGGGCCATGAACATAATGGTCATGCTCACGTCCCTCGGAGAATTGTCCAAACCAAACCATATAACCAGTGAGCAACTGCTGGTACCGAGGTTAAGGTCTGATCTGAGGTTTATTAAATGTAATGCAGCATGAGCAACTGTTCAAATGCTACTTTTGACTGCTTGTTAATCCTGGTTGTAGTCTCCAAGTTTTGGCTGCTGGGAGTTGTGATGTGCCCAATGTGTTGGAAGGGAGAATGACCTATAATGCCATTGCAGGTACCAGGATAAGACTTGAAAGGCTTGGGACACGAGCATACCATCAAAACTGCTAAGAAATGGCCAAATAACTGCTTAAAGCCTTAAAGAATCAAACTGCAGCCGAGTCTCGACAATTCTTGAAAATTATCTTTCACTTTATTGCAAGGAAAGATTAAAGATTTGTGGTTGACTGGGTAGTTCGATCTGAATTATGGAGGATGCGAATTGTCTTTGTGTATGGAAAGAGGAAACCTTCCTGGTTGTTTTTTAAGAAGAAAAAATGTTATTTGGTTCACGGGTACCTATGAAGGTTGAAAGAGAATATGTATAACACTTCGGCAGATTCGATGATTATGGATTTTTTTATAGTGGCTTTTTGAAATGTAAAAATTTGTACGCCAATTGAGTGCATTGGAAACCACCGGATCCGGGTATTCTTCTCCATTGCTGCGATGAGGCTTTTAGTGGAAACCCAGGAGTGGCTAGTGCTGGTACCATTGCACGAGATGATCAATGTTCGGTGTTAGGAGCTCCCTCTGTGGGACTCGGTATAATTACCAACTTCTTGGTAGAATTGTATGAAATAATTGTTGGTCTGAAGTGGGCAGCGAAGTGGAATTTTGATAGTATTTTGATTAGGTCGGACTCTAAGAGTGCTATAGAGGCTTTTGAAAGTTCGAATTTGCCTTGGTTTGTTCGTCAGGGATGGTATAAGATAAGGAATTGTTATACTTCTATTGTTTTTAGGATACTTATAGAGAAGTAAATTTTTCAGCGGATGCTCTGGCTAATAAGGGATGTTTATTCTCTAATTGAAATTGTATGAGTTTTGAGGGAAGACCGGAGTTTCTAATTTCTGTAGAATACCCGAATATCTCGTATTTTAAATTTAAATAATTTATAAGTTTTTTGGGATCTTTTGACCTCTTTTCTTGTAATTTTTTTTTATAAATATTACTACTCATTAATACAATTTTTTACTATTAAAAAAGTTATTGGAGTTAGGCCCTTATTGACTGTGGCCTTAATTTCCAAACTGGATGACTTGATTTCAAACAAAAAATGAGCTAAGACCAAAATTTCTATACGCCCAAAATTTTTAAATAAAAAATGCTTAAATTTTTTTTTTTGGGGAGAGAGTTTACATTATTCCACTTAGATAAAATGTTAATTTGTATTACCTCTAATAATTTATAATAGGTAAAATCTTTTTTCTGTTAATTCTACCACGATTATCCAGTTAACGGTCCATGTGTAGTTTATGTATGTCATTATAAAATTTTAAATTTAAAAAACCTAAAAATACCCCTTAAAATTAAACACGTGTTGAGATCTTGAGGAACCGTAGCCATCGAATAACACGTGTTGTAATAGAGAGCGAGAGAGTCATTCTTCTTCAACATCTCCGCCTCCGTCTTCATCCAATTTTTATTTTTCTACGCACCCAAAGATTCTCAGCTTCACGATTTGATCGAGTTAATCGATGCAACAGAAGGAAAAGATGATTACGCAATTGATTTTATTTTTTTTTGGATTTTTTTATTTTAAATGAAATATGTATAATTATATGAATTTTTATATTGATCTTGAGAAGTATTGCAGATTTTTGGATTCAATTTGATTGAAGAGCGTCCATTGTCGACACTGTATTCTTTTCTGGTTTTACATGATGGCAACAATGGGTACCGGTGATGAGTTTGGATATGAGTAACATAATTTTTGATAAGAATATCGATAACAAGATTACCCGTTTATGATTACTGGATGGGAAACTTCTTGAGCTTCTACTAAGATTTGATGCAGTTCTTGTCATGGGTTCCAACACAGTAAAAGTATGACTCTGAGTATCCCAAAAATGATTGTGTTATGATGACAACAAACCAAACTATTTTTATTTTTTGATCGATCAATAAACCCATTCCATCATTAACCATTAAAGAACAATGGCACTAGTTGATTACTATATTTGTTATTGATGACTGATAGAATCTAACTGATTCCAGAGATGAGAAGAGAAAATGAGTTTGAAGGAAAATGTGTTGGAAACAATTTTGGAGAAGAAGAAACACAATTTTATTGATTTGTAAATTGACAATTACAATTGTTGAGGCTCATGTATTTATACCTGATTAGCTCTCTCAATTAACGACTAATTCAACGACTAACTAAGCATTTATAAGCCTAATCAACTAATTAACGGCTACTTAACTGACTAAGCAAACAAAATACACTACGTGGACAACCCTCACTCGCTGCTAGTTGTCTAATCAGCCAGACCAACTCGAGCATCCTCTTATGGTGATTTCGGCAGACCCCAATGTAGGCACCCCTCCATCCGGCAGACTTAGTTTTTAACAATTCCCTCTTTCTTAAATCATTCTTGTCCTCAAGAATGGCTGATATCTTGCACAAATTGGAAATCGGAAAACTGCTGCTGCATAGTAGTTAAATCCTCCCAAGTTGCATTTTCCTCCTCTTGTCCCCTCCATTGAACTAGAACCTTCTTACGCATAATTCTATTTCCCAATCATTCTTCTAAAATACCAATTTACTTCACATTACCTTAACTGGTACCCCTTGCTGATGAGCATCATGCGCATCTCCCAACACTGGAGGACCCTGCATTGGCTGCACTGTTGCTCCTAAGTGTTTCTTAAGGCAGCTAACATGAAACACTTGGTGTATTTTGGTAGTTGAAGGCAGCAAGAGCTTGTAAGCCACTTGAGCCACTATCTGAATCACTTGGTAGGGGCCAAAGAACCTAGGAAACAACTTGTGGAATGAATGGCCAGCCAAAGAATGCATCTGATAAGGCATCAGGCGCAAGTAAACCATATCCCCCACTTGGAATTCTCTTTCACTTCTATGCTTATCTGCCTGGGTCTTCATTCTTTGCTGAGCTAATTGTAAATTTGCACGCAAGATATGCAACATCTGATCTCTGGGTTCAATTCTTCCTCCACAGCCTCCAATCTAGCAGTTCCAACTTCATGATCCAAAATGAGTGGAGGGGGAAAACCATAGACTACTTGAAATGGAGTAAGTTTGGATGCTGAGTGATAGAAAGTATTGTAACTCCATTCAGCCCATGCCAACCACTTAGTCCAATTATGTGGAGCATATGAAGTGAAACACCTTAGATAAGTCTCAATGCATCTGTTCACTACCTCAGTTTGCCCATCAGTTTGTGGGTGATAGCCTGAACTCATGTTCAATTTTGATCCACTAATGCGAAAAAACTCTTTCCAGAACAAACTCAAAAAGACTGGGTCTCTATCACTGACAATTGAAGTAGGCATTCCATGAAGTTTGAACACATTATCTATGAATGCTTGAGCCACAAAAGTTGCAGTGTAAGGATGAGCTAAAGCTATGTAATGTGCATATTTTGATAATCTGTCTACTACCACAAATATAACTGTTTTGCTCTTAGATCTTGGGAGTTCTCCAATAAAATCCTATAGAAGACCAAACCTTGTCAGGAATTGGGAGTGGTTGCAACATACCAGGAGGAGCACAGGTTTCATATTTGTGTTGTTGGCAAATGGCACATTCTGTTACAAAAGCTTTTATATCCTTTTTCATTTCGTCCCAATAGAATGTTCTTTTGACTCCCTGATAAGTCTTAAGAACTCCATTGTGCCCTGCTACTGGCTAGCATGTAATTCCTCCAAAATTCTTTTCCTCCACTCAAAAGTTGGACTAAGGGTGATCCTTCCTTTATGCTTTATAAGACCATTTTCATAACAAAAATGTGGGGAAGGAAATATACCCGTTGTATGGAAAGACTTGATCATTTCTGTCATATATGGCTCCTTCTCCAGATGTATGCGCAAGTCATCCATCCAATTAGAATAAGATATGAAAGAGCCAACATTTCTGCAAGTGAGACATGAATTCTTGACAATGCATCAGCAGCATTGTTCTCAATCCCCTTTTTATATTGGATTTCATAATCATACCCCATCAGTTTGCTTACCCACTTCCTCTGGAAGGTAGTATTAGCCTTTTGATCCAAAAAATACTTCAAGCTCTTGTGATCAGTCTTGATAATAAAATGTCTCCCCTGAAGGTAGTGCTCCCATTTCTTGATAGCATGCACAATGGCTATCAACTCTTTCTCATACACTGATAGAGCTGCATTTCTTGCTCCCAAAGCCTGGCTAAAAAAGGCTACTGGCTTATTATCTTGCTGGAGTACTGCTCCAATTCCTGTATCAGAAGCATCACTTTCTATGGTGAATGGCTTAGCAAAATTGGGAGAGCTAACACTTGAGGACTAACCATCACTTCTTTCAACTTCAAAAATGCTTCTCTTGCTTCTGTAGTCCAACTAAAATTGTTCTTCTTAGTGAGGTCAAAGAGAGGTTGACATATCCTTCCATAGTTGGGTATGTACTTTCTGTAATACCCAGTAAGCCCCAAGAATCCCCTCAACTGCCTGATTGTAGTGGGCAAAGGCCACTCCTGCACAACTCTAAGCTTGTCAGGATCTGGAGACACCCCAGTACTGGAGACTATGTGTCCCAATATTGAATCACATTGGCACCAAATTCACATTTGGACTCCTTCAAGAATAGTTGATGAGTGAGCAGTAGCTTAAATGTTAGTCTGAGATGAGAAATGTGTTCTTGCCAGTTCTTACTGTAAACTAGGATGTCATCAAAGACTACAAGAAGAAATTTTCTCAAGTAAGGCTTGAACACTTCATTCATCAAACCTTGAAAGGTTGCAGGAGCATTTGTGAGGCCAAATGGCATCACTAGGAACTCATATAAGCCCCCATGAGTCCTAAATGCTGTCTTGTGCACATCAGGAAGTGCCATTCTCACTTGGTGATATCCTGATCTCAAATCCAACTTTGAGAACACTTTAGCTCCAGAGAGATCATCTAATAAATCATCAATGAGAGGTATTGGATAGTTAATTTTTTATTTTCATACTATTCAATTCCCTGTAGTCCATGCACACTCTCCAGGATCCATCCTTCTTTTTAACCAACAACACTGGAGAAGCAAAAGGACTCTGGCTAGGTTTGATGAACCCTGAATCCAATAATTCCTTTACTGCTGCTTCAATCTCTGACTTCGGGAGAGGACCATACCTATAGGGTTTCTTGTTAACAAGAAGAGAATTTGGCTGAAGTGGAATGTTATGGTCGCAATTTCTTGGAGGTGGTAATTCTTTTGGTATGTAGAAGAGTTTCTCAAACTCTTGCAACAATTTTTGGAGTTCCTTAAGCTCACAAGTAGATAAATGAGGATAGTTGTTACTTTTTATTCCCTCCATGATATAAATGATATAGACAAATCTTGAAGTGTCAATCATTTTCTCCATTTGCTTTACAGTAGATACATCAGCATATGGTGTTGGAGTCTCAATTTGTTGGAGAGTATAAGGCTTCCCTTCAACTTTAAATTCCAAAGTTAAGTTGGAAAAATCCCATATGAGCTTTCCTAAAGTTGAGATCCACTGAACTCCCAATACCACATCACATCCACCTAAAGGAAGAGCCTGCAAATCAATCCTTCCCTTGTATTCATCCATCTCCAGGGGTATTTCTTTAAACAAACCACCACCACTGATAGTGCTTCCATCAGCTATCATCACTCTTACTGCGGTATTACAATGTGGCACCCAATTGAGCTTTTTAAGAGTCTAGAATCCACAAAATTATGTGTACTTCCAGAGTCCAACAACACTTTAACTTCTATTCCTTTAAGTTTCCCTCTGACCTTCATTGTTTTAGATGTTGGTTGCTGTTCAGCTCCAAACACAGCACATTCACTAAGTTGTATGGAAGATAAAGAAGCAGTCTCAGTAATATTATGTTCCATTTCCACATTTTCTTCTTTTGGCATATCTTCAACCAAGTCAAGAACTAATGCTTGAGTTTGACCATATTTAGATGATCTCTCCTTACATGTATGGCCTATGAACCACTTCCCATTGCAATAGTAACACAGATTATTCAATGTTCTATCTGTAACTGTAGAAGGAGAAATTTTCTTGTATTCAATTCTTGGTAAGTTTTTTGATGGATCTGTATGTGTAGAAGGTTGGGATTGATTGTACAACCTATTTTGTGTTCTTGGATTGTATGTATTTAAGGCCTTGAATTTTGTATCTAATTGTGCACCATATGAAATAGCTTCATGTACTGTTTCAGTCTTAAGCAGTTGGACATCAAATTTCAGTTCATCCCTGAGGCCTCCTATGAAGCAACTCTTGAGAGCTTCTTGAGTGATGCCAGTAGATCTTGTTGCAAATTTGCGGAAAGAAGAGACATAGTCAGAATAGTTACCTGTCTGCTTTAATTTAAACAAAGAAGAAGTAAAATCCACATAATCAGCAGGGCCAAATTCTTTACATAGATCTAACACAAATGTTTCCCAGGATGGATTCAAATTATCATATCCCTGCCAAATGAACCATTGTAGAGCTTCCCCTTCCAATTGAAAAGAAGTTGTGACCACCTTCTGAGCCACAAGAACTTCATAAAACCTAAAGTATTGCTCTACCTTGTAGATCCAGAGCATTGGATCATCACCTTTGTTGAATTTTGGTAAATCTACTCTTGATTGATTCAGGATTCTTCCAGATGCATTACTGTTCATTCGCTGGTGGTGATTTCCTCCTGCATCTATGCTTTCTACTCCTTCTGGCTGTGAGATATTCTCACATCTATTTTGATTGTTTCCAATGTTAACTCTCATTTCTTGCATGAATTTGTTCATCTGAGAGATCATGTTGTTGATTTGATCAGAAAAATCGTCCATCCTATGTGTAAGACCATCCATCCTATTTGTTACAGCATTGAGTCCAAGAGATAAACCAGAGATGCGTTCATTGACACTGGAAAATTCATTTGTGAAATTATTGTTCCTCTCTTCAAGATTTGAGATCCTAGATGCATGATTCGTCATGAATTCAAGCAATTTGTTAACAACTTGATGTTGTATTTGTCTGCTCAAGATCAAGAAGCTCTGATACCAAATGATAGAATCTAACTGATTCCAGAGATGAGAAGAGAAAATGGGTTTGAAGGAAAATGTGTTGGAAACAATTTTGGAGAAGAAGAAACACAATTTTATTGATTTGTAAATTGACAATTACAATTGTTGAGGCTCAGGTATTTATACCTGATTAGCTCTCTCAATTAACGACTAATTCAACGACTAACTAAGCATTAGTAAGCCTAATCAACTAATTAACGGCTACTTAACTGATTAAGCAAACAAAATACACTACGTGGACAACCCTCACTCGCTGCTAGTTGTCCAATCAGCCAGACCAACTCGAGCATCCTCTTCTGGTGATTTCGGCAGACCCCAATGTAGGCACCCCTCCATCAGGCAGACTTAGTTCTTAACAATGACGACTGTACATTGAAGAATATAGTGTTAATTGATGAAACAAAAAAACTAATTAACAAGTTTAATTTTGAAATCTTAGAAAGAATGGAGGTGGCGGCAGACACTGAAGATAACATGGATTTTTTACTGTGGATGGTTTTGTTAATAGCATCGGCGGCGGTGTTCTGGTAAAGTTGGAACAATTTTTTTATAGAAATTAGGTTTACACGTGTCTACCTATAATAACACAAGAGAGAGTAGATTTAATGACCACCATCCATTCAGGATCTTTGTTTGGAGCCATCGGATTAAAGTTTATCAAGGGGGATAGTTTGGGTAATTTAAAAAAAATAATTTTAAATTTGCCACTATACAATATTGTTGAGTCAACTAACTAGGAATGAGATAATCAACGATGAGAGGTTTCACCAGTTACGAATTAATAAGAGAGGTAATACAAATTAGCTTATTATTCAAAGAAGGTGTAAAAATTCTTTTTTTAAATTTTGTTATCAAATATAAGCCCACCGATCAAATATCTGTTCCTCTTGGTCAAGTCAATCAAATGTTTACTTATTCATTTTTTATTCATTTTTTATTTGTTGCTATGTTCATGTATATATTCGTTTTGGTTAAATTAATCAACAATTTACTTATTCATTGTTACATTAGTTTTTAAGTTCGTCGAGTTTGGTTTAGGATCGTTTTACCGTTTTCAGGTTCGTTATATCATTCTCCAAAAGAATTTATTATTTCTAAGTGTTTTAGGATTTTTGGTTGGTGGGGAATCAACCTCCTACAATATTTTCCAAGTTCGTCAAGCCATGTTCAAGATCGTTATACCGTTTTCAGGATCGGTGAATCATTTCCTCACCCCCTTAAGGAGATGTGGTCCAGTGATAAATACGATTTTTAATATGTGAGGTAATTACCACCTATAACTTAACTGAATGTTAACCGTTTATTTTTTAAAAGCAGTCGACCAGATCAATAATAAAATTTTAAAAAGACATGCGTATTTGAAAACGTAAAAAAAGGGTCAATATTTATAATTGGTCCTTTTAAGGGTCACTCTTAACCATAAAAATTATATATATTTAGTCTTTTATTTATCTCATAAAACATCTTTTTTGGATTTTATTTTAAAATTCGCCTTTTTTGAATTCTCAATCCAATACCCCTTTTAATATTGAGTTAACCAAATCTAACTCATATAAATTGCTCACCATCCAACCCAAACCAGATCAAATGGACTAGGATTATATCTTTGGAATTATCAAATTTATTCGGTAATAAACAAACCAAGAACAAAAATTAAAGCCATAAAAAAAAAATACTATTTTTTCTCTCATAATCTTCTACTGGCTCATTAGACGGTGGACATTCTTGAAAATCATAAAATAAAAATCCATTGCAATTGTTTGTCAAAAAAAAAAAGATTTCGGGACCATGTAATTTTATTTTAAGTTGCGTCCAAAAACTTTGTTTCTATTTTGGTTAGTAAGGACCTGTGTGGTAGGCTCGGAAACCTACAATAATATTACTGCAAGTGCATAGTGTCTAACAAATAGATAATGATAAATATATATTGAAGCCATAGGGAACGGTAAAAAATACCGTAATTAATATTCATAATAAACTAATTAAGGAGAATAATAATATGGATTTTTTTAAATAAAAATGAAACGATATAATTAGTGAAATTAAAAAAAATAAAATGATAGGGTCAGTATTATATAATAATACTCGAGACACATGTTAGAATTAAATGTCTCCCCTGAAAATAAGGCAACATTGAAGGAATATAACAAGTTGATTGAATTTTTCAATTTGAAAAGGAAAATGCTTGTTTCAAATTCTCTTTTTTCCCAGAATTCAGGCGCTAATTGCATCAGGGTCAGGCATAATGGTTACTCAAATGGTTTTGATCACTTTGCTGACTCAAACCAACCAGAAGACTGTTGGACCTATAGAACCAAACCATCAGGTGTTTCTTCTAACTCTTTGGTAGTTAATTCTGGACTTATTCATGGACCTGGTGGACGAGGAGATGTTGAAGTTGAACCCACCGTCCATGAAGGGTCTCATTTTATCTCTAAACTTGTTTTGCATGGCAATAGAGAGAATGGACGAGGAGATGAAGAACCCATGCCTCTATCTATGCAATACAGGGGTAGTGATAGACCGGTTGTTAATTTGGTGAATAAGAGTATTAGTGGACGAGGATATGGAGATCCTATTATATCTTTAGTACCCATAATTACAATTGATTTTTATGCTTCTACTGAGAATGGACGAGGAGAAACTAATCCCATTTCGGCTGGAAAGGAACCTTTAATTATACATCTGTCTTTCACAAGCTTGAATAATGATCATGTAGATATCCTTTCTGGAGATAAAGAGGACTTTTTGCAGCCAACTTCATTAGAAGTCTCTGCAGTGGGCATGTCTATTTTCTGTAGATGAGGACCAAATCATCATAAGTCTTGGAGAGATCCAAAATACCAACATAGACTCAAATGAGGTTATTTTCTCATAAATTGGTTTTTGAGCTTTGTTGCAAGCTTGGTGGCATTAAGAAAAGGATGAAGATGTAGCAAAGTGCATAATAAATGAAATTCTATTTAAATATAGAGATAGATATGATGTTATTGAGGCTGGTAAGAAGGTGGAGGACAGTTGTGACACTAGTAAGTCAGACTCAAGTAGTGACAATGCGACACACGATGGGGGAGAAGTTAACTCAAGGGAATTGGTGTTGAGAAATGAAAACTAAAATAATTAACTGGAACGTTAGAGGCTTGAACACTTACGACAAGCAAGTTGCCGTCAGAGATTTAATAACAACCCTTAGATGTGGTGCATGTACTATTCAAGAAACAAAAAATTATCAATTTATCTTCATGGTTTGTGAGACAGTTATGGTATGATCCGGAGTTCAGATGGGAGTACATTCCTTATTAAGGTGTGAACGGAAACAACGGGGGGCTGTTAATTATTTGGGATAATTCAATTTTTGATTTGCTCAATGTCAGAAAGGGTATCAACTCAATTTCTACTCTTTTGAAATGTAAGGCTACTGGTTTTACATTTATTCTCTCTAACGTGTGCTCCCCATGTGATTACAATTTAAGGGAGAATTTCTGGAGGGACCTAAGGGAAGTGAGATTATGGAATAATTGTGCTTGGTGTCTGGTTGGAGACATGAATTCTGTCAGGTCGGATGCAGAAAGAAACAAAGTTGGAGGAGATACTAGAAATATGAAATTTCTACATGATTTTGTAGCTGACCAGTAACTGGTGGATTTGCCGTTAAATGGTGGTTCTTTTACTTGGAGTAACAAACAAGATGACCCGTTGTTATGCAGATTGGACAGGTTCTTAGTTTGTCCTTAGTTTGACTCGAAGTTTAATTCTGCCATTCAATCCGCTTTGGTTAGAACTGTTTCTAACCACAATCCATTCATCTTGGATTTAGCTCCAGAATTCAGGCACAAGAATTATTTCAAACTTGAGTATCACTGGCTGCAACATCCAGATTTTTACGACAAGGTAAAGCTCTGGTGGAATACGATGCACTTTACAGGAACTGCAAGTTATGTTTTCTTTAGAAAATTGCAAAACCTAAATTTCTTTCTGAAATCCTAGAGCAAATATACTTTTGGGGACATCAAGAAAAGGGAGGATGGGCTATCTAGCAACATTAACATACTGAATCTTTTAGAAGAAAACAACGCCCTTTCTGACTCTGATTTGGTAGTGAAAACTCAAGACTTATTAAGGATTAGTGAGCTGAAAGTCACAAGGGCCAAAATGTTGTTTAAGAGAGATAAGGTGAGGGGTTTCCAGGATGGGGATAAAAACACTCAAAACTTTTATAGACTTGCCAATGCAAAAACAAGAAGTTGTATATCCAAGTTGGAAATTGGAGGGTTTGACGTTTTCAATCAAGATGTGATAAAACAAGAAATCAAAAAGTACTACACTAATCTTTTCACTGCTTCTGCTAACGTCTCTCCTAGCTTTGAGAATATGGCCTTTATGTATCTTGACTCTCAACAAAGCACTTGCTGGAAAAGGAGTTTGATGAAGAGGAAGTTTATGCAACAATTAAGAAATGTGGTACTAATAAAGCACCGAGACCAGATGGTTTCACTTTAGAATTTTTCAAATACTGCTGGAACATTATGAAGAAAGATCTTATGCTGGCTTTAAATGCTTTTCACTCAAATAGAAAAGCTGACTGGAGATTGAACACACTTTCCTACAGCTGATTCCCAAAAAGAAGAATTTGCAGCTCCTAAGGACTTTAGGCCATTAAGTCTGATAAGTAACTTTTATAGGTATTGTCTAAGCTTCTGGCAGAACGTATGAAGGTAGTAACGCCTTCTTTAATATCTAATGCTCAAGGGGCCTTTATAAGAGACAAACAGATTCTAGATGGGATTTTAGTTTTGAATGATTGCATTGATAGCAGATTTAAGCAAAAGAAACTGGGCATTTTGTGTAAGATAGATATGGAGAAATCTTTTGACAATGTCAATTGGAATTCTCTTTTTGCTATCATGTACAAAAATGGTTTTGGTGAGAAGTGGATAAAGTGGATAAAATGGTGTGTTACGGAGGCTCAATTTTCAGTTTTGGTTAATGGAGTGGGGCAACTGACCGAATTAAACCTTCAAAAGGTATTCGACAAGGGGATCCCCTTTCACCTTTTTTGTTTCTTTTAGTTGTGGAAGTGCTCTCTATTCTATTAACTGAAACTGTGGAAAATGGGAGACTATGAGGTTTTCAGGTCGCCGAGGATGTATTGTTGTCTCACATCTTCAATTTGTTGATGATACAATAATATTTCTAAATGCTTCGAGAACTGAAATTAGAAGATTACCTGTTATATTGATGGTATTTGAAGTGCTTATTGGTCTCAAACTAAATTTAGAGAAAAGCGCAATGACTAGCATAGGAGAAGAAGATACGGGATTGATGTCCTTCCCATTACTTACTTAGGTATGCCTATAGTGGCTAATAATTTTTTTTTGGCAGTATGGGATGTGGTTATTGATAGAATGCAAAAAAAATTTGGCTCATTGGAAAAAGAAGTTCTTAATAAAGTAGGAAGAATAACTTTGATCAAGAGTTCATTGGAGAGCTTAGTTACTTACTTCATGTCTTTCATGGTGATTCCAGTTGCTGTTGAAAAGAAGCTTAACAATATAATGACCTATAGGGGGGAGATGAACATAAAAAAAAGATGACCTGGGTAGCATGGAATAAGGTCTGCAAACCTAAGAAGAACGGAGGTTTGGGTGTTAGAAGTTTGTCTCATGTGAACAGATCCTTGTTAAAAAAATGGCATTGGAGATATACTAAATATAGAAATGTTTGGTGGAGAAAAATTGTTTCTGAAAAGTCTAGATCCGAAGATAGTTGTTTAGTGCCTTTTCACTTTAATTTTCCTATTGGCAAAAACATGTGGCAGGTTATTACAAGAGCTAATCAGGATTTTTATGAGATCATTGATATCCAGGTAGGAAATGGAAGAAGCATTAGATTTTGGTATGATTGTTGGATAGAGAAGAAACCTTTAAAAGATAAATATCCCAGGCTTTATAAGATAAGTATTCAAAAGAATGGGATCATTGCAGATATTCTTGGTGAAAATAGGCGTATGTCTTTCTCTAGAGTTCTCAATCCTGCTGAGAGAATTGATTTTCTAGAGATAAAATATGATCTAAGAAATACCACTCTAGATAATGGGGTAGAGGACAATATGAAGGGTATTTTATCCGCTAATAGATTGTATGGGAAGCTGATGGTGGTTAATGAGGAATGCGACTTTGCTGGCCTTCTGGGGTGTAAACTCATTCCACATGAAGTTATGTTTATGACTTGGGCTAAAAAAGCTAAAACACGGTTAAGCTTTTACCCAAAAGTTTTCCCACACCTTTATTGATATGTGTATATGAGTATATATACCGGATATTACATCATAAGATATGAAATAATATATACATAGTTACTAGAATTATGCCTGTACAATCTGGCAAGAATATTGCTAAGAATATGAGAGTCAATGCCAAGATATTCTTTCTTCAATGTAGGCTAGATATGCTATATACAGTTACCATGTATCCGCTGAATATTCCTTTTTCAACTCATGTTTCCCTTATACTCCCCCGCAAGATTGGGGTTACATCGGCAAGGCCAATCTTGCTGGGTAGCACAACAGTACGTTGTTTCGAGAGTGGTTTGGTCAGAAGATCCCCAAGTTGATCTTGGTTATGAACATGCTTGACTTGGAGACTCTTCTTCTGAACTAAGTCATGTACAAAGTGGAGGTCTATATGAATATGCTTCATACGTGAGTGATTAACTGGATTAAGACTCAGGTGCGTGGCTCCAATATTTTCACATAGTAGTTGAGGAGGATCTTTGAGAGGAAAGTCAAGTTCCTGAAGTAGTGTTAACAACCACATTGATTCAGAGGCTGCAGTTTCTAGAGCCATGTATTCTGCTTCAGTAGAAGACCTTGCAACTGCACGTTTCTTTTTAGAACACCAGGATATTGGATTTGAACCCAAGAAGCTGATGTAGGCATATGTTGAGGTGCGATCATCCATGTTTCCAGCCCAATCAACATCTTTGTATGTTCGAAGAGTGGAAGGTCCATTCTTAAGAATATGAATACCATAGAAGATAGTTTGTTTTAGGTACCTGAGTAGCCGTTTGACAGTTATTTTGTGAGTTGTAGTTGGCTTGTGCATGAATTGAGATAGTTTGTTGACTGCAAAGGAGATGTAAGGTCGTGTCAGAGACAGATATTGAAGGCTGCCTATTAGTCGACGAAATTCGGAACTGTCCACAGCTGCTGTTCCATCAACCAGTTGAAGAGGTTGTGATGTAGAGGAGTGGAGACGTCTTTTGCATCACTCATGATCGTAGTGTCCAATAGTTCTCGAATGTACTTATGTTGAGAAAGAAACAAGCCTGCCTTTGTGGGAATTACCTCGATTCCTAAGAAGTAGTGAAGAGAACCCATGTCTTTGAGAGAGAACATATCTCCTAACTTTGTAATAGTAGAGATCATAAAATCCGAGTTGTTCCCTGTGATGATAAGATCATCCACATAAACCAACAGGTAGCATACTGTGGCTTCTTGACTGTATATAAACAAAGAGTAGTCTGCCTTTGAGTTATGGAAACCCAATTGAAGAATGGCTGTTTTGAGTGCATTATACCAGGATCGTGGTGCTTGTTTTAACCCATAGATGTCCTTGTGAATCTTGCACATATGATGTGGCTTAGACGCATCCTTGAAACCTGGAGGTTGTGTCATAAAAACAGTTTCAGTTAAGGCCTCGTTCAGAAACGCATTGTTGACATCCATCTGCCGCAATACCCATCCATTCATGACTGCAGGAGAGTACAGTTCGTATTGTTGTTGGTTTAACTACAGGACTGAAGGTCTATGTGTAGTCAATGCCCAGCCGTTGGTTATAACCCTTGGCCACAAGTCTGGCTTTGAACTTGTCAATTGATCCATCATCTTTTCTCTTGACCCTGAAGATCCACCTGCACCCAACTGGTTGACACTCACCTGGTGGTAAGACGAGATCCCATGTATCATGATTCATTAAGGAAGTCACCTCTGCAGACATGGCATCACGCCATTGAGGATCAGCCAATGCTTGGCTAACACTGGTGGGTTCAATGTTGTGCGTAAGAGGATGTTTCGAAGTTGTGTGTACCTGTTTCGGTTTGAATATTTGGTTCATGGACCGTGTGGTCATGTTATGTGCACGTTGAACTTGGGATTATTGAGGGATCTCCTGAGATATAAACGATGTTGCTGTATATGGAAATACATCTGCTGATGGTGGTTCCGAGGAGGCTTCAGACTCACGTGTGCTGCTGGCTTCAGCTGGAGCTGTCCATGGAGATCCTTGGGCTACAAGTGTCGTCGCTCTGGGAGAGGAGACACCGACTGTAAGCAGTTCTGGTGATGCTGGAGAGTTGGCAGGCCATTTTTCCGCTGGACAAGGTTGATGTCTACTATGTACAACAGGGTATGTAACAGTAAGTAAAGAAGCAAGGGTAGCGGAGTTACCTGAAGGAGATGCAGCAGCAGTAAGAACACTCCCTGAAGACTGACGTGCACCTGTGGCTGGTAATGTAGCTGATGGAGGAACGAAAACATTTGGGAAGAGCTGGTGAATGTTGGGAGAAGAGCGAGTAGGAGAAAAGGTCACAAAGGGACCGTGAATGAGGTGTTGTGGGTGTTCGTCGAATAGCACATGACGAGAGATGAAGAATTTCTTTGTTTGGGGTTCAAAACATTTGTGCGCATTTTGAGTTGGTGAATAGCCAAGGAAGATACATGTTTTGGATTTTGGTTGCATTTTGTTTGAGTTGTATGCTTTTGTTAGGGGATAACAAATACAACCAAACTTTTTCAACTTTAGTTATTTTGGAGATTGACCAAATAGAGCTTCAAACGAAGATTTGTTCTTGAGAATAGGTGTGGATTGACGGTTTATGAGATAGGAAGCTGTTTGGAAAACATATGGCCAAAAAGAGTAACCTAAATTGGCATCATAAAGAAGGGTGAGACCTGTTTCGACTAGATGACGATGTCGACGCTCAGAAGTACCATTTTGTTGTGGAGTGTGAGGAAAAGTAGTGAGATGAGTAATTCCATGAAGCAAGAGGAAAGATTTTAAAGCAATAAACTCACCTCTGTTGTCCGAATACAGGGTTTTTATGGGTTTCTAAAAGCGATTTTTGACAAGTGTTTTGAATTGCGGAAAGATTGTAGAGACACCAGATTTTGTAGCCATATGATAGAACCATATATATTTCGTATGATGATCCAAAAAAATAAGATAGTAACGTGAACCATCAATCCCTGTATAACTTGCAGGTCCCCAAACATATGTATAAACAAGATCAAGCGGTTCACGACTTTGTAGACTTGTGATACGAAAAGGTTATTGATGTGCTTTATTAATAGAACATGAATGACAAATTGAAGATAAATATTTATGAGAGGAAATAGGAAGAGAAAAATTCTTAATGAGATTATGGACAATTTTAAGAGAAGGATGTCCCAGTCGCTTGTACCATCCTTCAACCGAGGTCCTTTCATGCACATTAACAGCCTTTGGTGCCGTCGTCAGTGATTCCGGGAAAGTGTAGATGCCATTGCTACATGCTCCTTTTAGTAAAATCATCCCCGTGATCTTGTCCTTCACAAAAAAATGGAACGGATGAAATTCAACAAAAACATCATTTTGTTTGGTTAGATGATGCACAAATATTAAATTTTTGCGGAGATTGGGAACATAAAGAGTGTCTCGTAATGTAAAGGTTCGATGTGGCGTTGTTAAAAGCTAATGAACCAACGTGTGAGACAGTCAAACCTGAGCCATCACCAAGAATTACTTCATCAGTTCCATCATACTCTGAATGTATGGATAGATCTGATAGATCACCAGTGATGTTGTGAGAGGCTTCCGAATCGATAAGCCAGTTTTTGTCTTTGGCTGCGAATGTGGTAGCACAGTTCAAAGACGCTTGTTGTAACTGGAATTGCGAGCATGCTTTGGCCGTGTGACCCATATGGTCACATAGTTGGCACTTTGGTTGGTAACGCCTAGTGGATGAGGCTGACTTACCCGGTCCTGTGGTGAAGCGTCTTTCATCACGCTGCAGTCCTGGTGAGTACCTGCTTGAGTTGGTGTTTGATGGCTGTCTGTAGTGATCGTTCTGTCTGTATGATCTCTGATAACGTCCGTCCTGTGATGCTGGTCGTGTTCTTGTGTAGTTAGCAGACATAACATCACTTTGTGTTGACGTTTCAAGACGCCTTAGATAGGCTTCATGACCAACTAGTAAGTCATGCAGTTCTTCAAAAGTCAGGGATGTTTCTCGGGTACAGATTGGTGCTGCAATCTCTCTGAATTCTTGACCTAGACCATTTAACACATAAAGTGTCAGATCATCATCTGAAATAGTGTGATCATAACGGCGAGTTCATCTACCAGATTTTTCACAGCGTGAAGCTATTCTGTGATACTTCTGTTTGCACACTGAATTAGAGTAAACTCTTCCTTTAACTGCATTGCTCTAGTCCTAAACCGGCTAGCATAGAGGTGATTAAGTTTTTTCCAGTCTATATGAGAGGTTTTTGTTGTGGCTATCAAGGGTGTTATGGAGGCTGAAGTAGATGCCAGAATGGCACTGAGGATAAGTTTATCCTGTCTGACCCAATGAGTTTTATGAAGCTCATATGTAGGGGATACATCAGAAGTTGGACATGGGAAGGTTCCTTCAACATAGTTGAGAAGATCATATCCAATGAGAAGTGCTTCAAATTGAGCACGCCACTGTGGAAAAGTAGTGAGGGTTAATTTTTCATTGATTTGGGTAGTGATATTGAGAGCAATAAGATGCTTATCAGATGTGGAGGGAGGTTGGGTATTGATGGTGAAGTTTCGTGTCTAACTTGAAGTGGTGGAAGACATTGTTTCTCGTTGGAAATTTGAAGGCTCTGATACCATAAGGAAGCTAAAACATGGTTAAGCTTTTACCCAAAAGTTTTCCCACACCTTTATTGATATGTGCATATGATTATATATACAGGATATTGCATCATAAGATAGGAAATAATATATACATAGTTACTAGAATTATGCCTGTGCAATCTGGCAAGAATATTGCTAAGAATATGAGAGTCAATGCCAAGATATTCTTTCTTCAATGTAGGCTAGATATGCTATATACAGTTACCATTTATCTGCTGAATATTCCTTCTTCGACTCACGTTTCCCTTATATGGGCTTCACTCCACAATTTGATTCCTACAAGATGCATGCTACAGAGAAGAGGAGTTGTAATTCAATCTACCAACTGTGTGTTGTGTAATATCGTAGATGAATATATTGATCATTTATTCATTCACTACAATTGGACAACATCATTATAAGATTACTTCTTATCTTCTTTGCAGGTGCAGTGGACTATGCCAAAAGCGTTTGAAACTCTAATGCATTGTTGGAAGCTTTCCAGAGTAAGTAAGAAGAAGGCTACAATATGGCAGTTAATCCCTTATGCAATTTGTTGGGAGATTTGGAGGGAGCGGAACATTAGAATTCATGGAGGAAAATATGAATCAATCGATGATCTTAGGATGACAATCAATCAGAATATTTACCTGTGGAGTTCACCAAAATAAACTTTTAAGGGTTTGACAGTAAACCAAATCCTATTTCAGTGGGATATGGTAGTTGCCATGTAATTTTGTTTTCTAACTACTGAGGGCTCTTTTAGATCTTTTGTATATATTTATAATTATCTTTTTTTTAATATATCCTTTTTATTTCAAAAAAAAAACAAGATGTTTTTTTTTCACATATGTAATTTTATTCATTTCAAATTTAATAATTTAAAATATTATACATCAATCTTAAAACATACACAGTCAAATAATTTAATGTTGGAACCAGTAACAAAGGAAACAACAAATGTTAGATGAATCTATCACTACTAAAATAATTGACTGAATTGAAAACCGAATTAGACACATGAGGGAAGAGCCACCTGCTCAACAAATTGTACACAATAGTCCACGGGTACACCTCAAGAATGATGCTATACCCCAATAACGGAGATGTGTCCATGATAGTACTTCCCATTATAACTCGTATAACCACAATACAAGTTACCCACTCTCGAACTTAGCAGTAACATTTAAGAAGGGAAATAAACAAGAAAAAGCGTACAACAAAGCGATAAGAGGGGTAAAGAGCTATGGATAATAGTCTGCTCTGGGATGTTTTGCAAATGAGAAATTCATTTTCTTTTATATGCAAAATATGGAGATGAGATTAGTGCAAAATTATGACAGAATAATGTTGACATAATGTTGCGAAATTATGTTGACATAATGTTTAAACCGTTTAGAAACTATTATGTCATAATGTTGACATACATTATTAATTATAAGTAAATAATTTTCTTCCAAGTCAAAAGCCCCAAGTTAAGCAAAATAATTAATAGATAATCAAAATTCGTTTTAATTTCCTTAAGAGTAATTCCAAACAATTTTGATAAATACAATAAACCTTGGTTATCATAAGTCCACGATGCAGACACAAGCCCAAACCCTAATCCCAAGGAAACTATAGTCAACTATAGTCCGCCCATATTGCTAACTAAGATATTTAGTTATATGGAGGACATTCGTCTTTAGTACACCCAATGTGGGACTAAAGGTTCTTTTTCATTCACTCAAATGAAAATGAGCAAGTATCCTTAATGACTCATAGGTCACAAGATCAAATCCAAACCAAGACTATAAAAACTCAATTAAAACTCATTTTCTCCAACATTTAATCTAAGCACAACATACCAATCGGGAAGCATATATAATCAATGAAACTATATAGACCAATTAGATACCAAGCATTAAAGAAGTTAAATTACTAGTCATTAAATCATTATGAAAATATCACTATAGAGTTCATATGAGTACACAATTAAAATTGGCTTCCTCCTAAAACTCTAAATACAAGATTAATAACACATGAATATAGGTTTATTAAAACCCATCAAAATAATTAACAAAAGAAGAAAAAATAACTCTACAAACAAGAGTCTTTGTGAATTCAACCGAGTTTTGCAGTATGGAAGGATAAAGGGTAGGGACTAAACATATGAAATTTAAATTTCAGAGCTTAGATGGTAGATTTATTTCTTGAGTTTGAATCGTAATACTGTTGATTTACTATAAAATCATGTCTGGCTTCAGTCCAGAAGTCCCTCTATCCTTTTTGAAAATACTAGCTTCCTTTTTCTTTAATTGTTCTATGTACCTGCTTAATATAGAAAAGATCAATTAAAAATTGTTGAAGCTATAAATGCTTTACCTTCTAAGGGCTCGTCAAATTAAAAAGAAGTATGTCTTTCACGTAGCTATATTACTTCATTTGCTAGGAGGTTGAACTGAATTAACACGCTTAAATAAAAGAATATAAATTTCACAATATTTGATTATTTTATTTTTTTCAAGTCAGTAATACCTTGATTGGTTTCTTCTCCTGCATCATACCTTCCTTTCAGCATGTTGAGTATATAGATTTTGCACTGATGTTGGTTAGAAAAATTTAATATTAGGCTCCTATATTGAAGACATACTTTATCGTAGGATTCTTATTTGCTTTTATCAGCTATTACTCTGAAGTAAAGCTTAAAGTGCTGAATATTAATTTCTTTACTAGCTTAAGGTTTTTCCTTCTTTTCGTCTATTATAAGTATTTAAAATTATAGTCTTTAAGTTGTGATTATATGATAATATATATTTTTTTTATTAAGGGTCCCATAAAATATAATTAAATATTTGTTTTACTAAATTTAACTCGTTTTACTATAGTGGAGAAACATATTTTTCCCGTCCACGTGGCATGACAAACACACATATTTGCTTATTCCCATAGGATTTGGCCTCAAACAATCCCGATTCATCCCCATAACCCATTGAATCAAATAAAGTAGTATGCTTTTAGTTCATCTAAACAAAGACAAGATATCAGTATACCCCTGAGGCTCTGAGTATAGTTTTTATACTCGTACGAGTCGTGTCATCAAATAATATTTTTGCAAAAATAGTCTTCCTGGGTTCGACCTTGCGATAGTTATACAACTGTCCAACCATTGATCCATCACTTAATTTGTGATTATTAATACATATTTTACTTATTTATATATATAAAATTTTGGCAAATATATGTAATCTTTGTTAAATGTTTGTAGATGGTGAGTTTTTGACGAGGGTCAGAATTATATAATCGCCCTTTGGCCTAGCTGCAAGAACATAAAAGTATCCGCGTATATTTACGCGCATTTCTAACTTCACATCAGCATAGGAAATACTGTATTTCTACTAGGGCTGCACAAACCCGACCCAGACCCGCCACCTGACCCGTACCCGCTAATTTTGACCCAACCCGTTGATAAACGGGTCGGGTGTGGGTGACAATTTCCTTTACCCGCCTTCTGGCGGGTCGGGTGCGGGTGACACCTTCTCTCACCCGACCCACCTTCCCAACCCGCCAAAAAAATCCTTATTTCCTAGACTTTGGATTAGATAGCTTTGTTTAATCTGAGCCGTCAATTGGAGATGAAAACAAAGTTCTCTTCTCTGATTCTCTCGACCTAACTCCTCTACTCAACCTAATCTTCTTCCAATCTTCTTCGTCTCTCATCTGAAGCTCATCAGTCTAAACCCTTTGTTACTACCTCATCTGAAACTCATCTGACTATTCCATATTTCCAATTACGACCTCATCTGAAGCTCCTCCTCCTGTTTCTCCTCTTGTCCTGACCATGCTGAGTTGCGAAATCCATTGAAGAATTTTTGTCAAGACTCAAGAGCTGGTGAGTTTTTATTTTTGAATTGGGGGTTTGGTTAAATTGATTGTTTCTTTTGATTACTGAGATCGAAAAAGAGAAGATGATTTGAATTTGTTGCAGAAGAAGAATGGGCCTGTGATTGAGCTCGAATTTGAGAAGCTTTGAAACTCAGTGAAAGGTTTTTGGAGCTGCAGTTCATGGCCGAGAAGAATAGGTGAATCGATGGGATTGTGTTGTTGCTACTGATAATGGGTCTGAGTTGCTAGAACTTAGTGATTAAGAGAAGATGAACAAGGGTTTTTTATGCTGTTCTTGGAGGAAATAGACGATGGATCTGTTGGAAAAGACGGAATTGGGGTTCGATTGAATGAGAACTCAAATGGAAAATGGATCTGTGATTGAGCTCGAATTTGAGAAGCTTTGAAACTCAGCGAAAGGTTTTTGGAGCTGCAATTCATGGCCGAGACGAATAGGTGAATCGATGGGATTGTGTTGTTGATACTGATAATGGGTATGAGTTGCTAGAACTTAGTGATTAAGAGAAGATGAACAAGGGTTTTTGATGCTTTTCTTGGAGGAAATAAACGATGGATCTGTTGGAAAAGACGAAATTGGGGTTCGATTGAATGAGAACTCAAATGGAAAATGGTTCTGTAGTTGAGGAGAGAAATCAGGTAGTGATAGTGTAATGAAAGATGGATCGAGGGTGATTTTTGGGTAATGGAAGAAGAGAAGAGCAGAGTTGGGCGGGTGACCCGCACCCGACCCGACCCGTCCTATGGCGGGTTGGGTACGGGTGAATACTTCAGTCACCCGCCAACTGGCGGGTCGGGTTCGGGTGGGGCCAAACCCGACCCACCCGACCCGATGTGCAGCCCTAATTTCTACTTATATTCTGCAAGAGAATTAAGAATACTTATATTCCGCAAGATAATTAAGAATACAACCTCTACAATTAACTATATGCATTCGACCCTATAACCTCTCTAATATTCACAATATTTATGCCATATCGAATCAGTCTCAAGTCGCACAAATTCCATGGCTGGATTCTTTGAATTCGAATCATTGCGCATCAATGTTCCAGTAGCATCCATCAAATCTTGGAGTAGCTAATGCTTAATCCCCAAAAATACATTTTTAGCTTAATGCCTTGGTCACAAAGAACACATCATAAGATATTGTCCAGAGCTTAAAATATGCCACTTTAACACTTCACTCAAGGATAAGCAACAAATTATGCGTCGTTCCTCTTAGACGAGTCGTAGACAAAAAACGCACAATGCTTCTGAACTAGGCTAGTCATAGCCCTTCCCTGCGCTAGTACCGGACTAGCATCAATCCCACTAGAGCAGCGTCTCAGGGACGCACTGGCGCGTTGGCGCTAGCAAGCGTTCCAGCCCTAACGCAAAAGCGTTGGCCTTCTTAGACTAACAAGCATCCTATCCTAGCGCGTTGGCGCTAGCCTCCTTGGCACTGGAGCGTCCTAGCGGAAGCGCATTGGCGCAAGCCTTCTCGGATAAGAAGCTTCCTCGGTCTTCTTAGCATAACAAACATACTATCCTAGCGTGTTTGCGCTAGCCTCCTTTGCACTGGAACGTCTTTGCGGAAGCGCATTTGCGTAAGCCTTCTCGGACAAGAAGTTTCCTCGGCCTAGAAGCGCATTGGCGCAATGCTTCCTTGACTATTGGCGCATGCTTCCTTGACCTTGGATAAAGCGTCCTTGTCCATAATCTTCCTTGGCACAAGCATTCTTTGCACAAACATCCTTGGCCACAGTCTTCCTAGGCCACAATCTTCATTGACTTAAATAGCTTCCTTGACTGAAGCGCTAGCTTCCTTGACTAGCAGCTTCCTTGACCAGAAGCGCTAGCACATCTCCATTTGCATAAGCCTTGCTAACTGCTTCATTTAGAAATACGCCATTCTTCTCAGTACTGGCCTAATATCAATGCTAGCCTTATATAGTTATCTAATAAGCCTATTTGCCAGGAAAGCTCCTCGCAATATTGGCTTTTAAAACACTTTCATAATTATACCTTGTTATTTCTAAGCCGACTTTTGGCCATTAAAACAACCATGTTACTCCCAAGATGGTACCTAACCACTAAACCTACCAGACTCGACACGATCAGTCTAATTACTAAATCAGTGTTCCGCAACTTGCCTCACTGACTTAACAATTCATTTGACTTGACTTGACTTAGTCAAAACAGTAGTGGTTCACGACTCCACTATCATTCTACGAGCCATCAAATACAACACATGGGGAGATTCTCATTGGGGTATTGGTATGGCGGTCTACGACATTTTGCGTTGTGGCAACACATCCACGAACAAGAAGGTAACAAGTAGTGGGACAGTTACAAGGCAGTTGAGAGTACGAGGAGTAGTGGTAATACAAGTCTTCCTTGCTTTTCAGACATGACTCCACTACAATCTCCACAATCGTTACTCCCTCGCTTCTTCTTTATATTCCACCACTTACGAAATAGATGGTTTCATCTATTCGAAACAAGAACAAGAGACAAAAGAGATACAAAATTAGCGATTCACCCCAGAGATAATCCATTCTTCTTTACACACTACAATTACGCATCACACTGAGATTTCTCAACCTTCTTTGCTTCCCTTAAGACCTACTCAATCTTCCTTGTCTTTGTGATTGAAACATGACGCGAACGGGCATTTCTTGGTTTAGACTCGTCCTGTATGATTTTGATCTCTCGAACCTACCCAAAAAATACCATTTTACAGTATATTTATTTTTACCCTAAACAATGTTTCACAAAATTCAACATTATTTAAAAGTAAATATACGATTCAAAAACCAATTATAAATCTTATATGAATCAATTTTTAAAATTACAAAACAAATCACGATTCAATTTATGATTCAAAAACCTTGGCCCTGACCAACTAGCATGGGAAGTTGGTTCCTTGACTTCCGTCTGTCCGCAGACGCGTAGTTGATGACTATTCAACTGCGGCATTCACACAAAGGACCCATCAAACTCTGCAAATGGGTTGGTTGCCTTGGCTTGACCGAGAGAGAGACGTACTGGACTGCAAGCACGTCTGTTTTTTTGTTCTCTACTTAAAAAGAAAAGGGTATTCTAGTCTTTAAATAAACTTCTATATTTGCTCCTCCCCATCTTCCTTTATAACGAACTCTTGTCATAAAGAAGTCGTCGTGGTTTTCTTCTCCATTCTCTCTGTGTTCGTTTTTATTCCAGATCTAGGGTTTCCATCATTTTTAATCCTCAAATTCATTTCAAAAAATGGAAGCCATTGATTCAGCTGTTGATCCTTTGAGGGAGTTCGCCAAAGACAGTGTTCGTCTCGTTAAGAGATGTCACAAACCAGATCGCAAAGGTAATATAGATCAAATCGATTGAATTTTCATCTATTTATTTATATTGATGATTTTTGGTTAGAATTGTGTTTTGATTTCTGAAATAATATGGATCTGTGTTGTTTGTGTTTGTAGAATTTACCAAGGTGGCGTTCCGTACTGCTATTGGATTCGTTGTGATGGGATTTGTTGGGTTTTTCGTCAAGCTCATCTTTATTCCTATTAACAATATCATCGTAGGATCTGTTTAGGTAAAAAGAATTACCTCAATTTCTTATTTTCTTTAATAGAATTGGTAAATTTTAAAGATCTGTATGAGAAGTTTATGTTATTTGCCTGATCTTGGTAGACTACGAGGATAATTATGTCAGTTGAATTCATTATAGCATTTAATTTGATTTTTTTTTTAATCCATTTGTAATATTCATGCAGTAGGTCTGTTTGTTATGACATTGTACGACGGTGAATATAAGTTTGATGAAGCAGTTGCATGAAGAACTTTTCATTTTCTGATTTGTAGAAATTAACAAACATGAATTTTGAGATTTGCATGTGTGAAATACCTCTTTTTTTGTGTTCAAGAATAGAAGGAATGAATGCATGTATAGATTAGGGATTAGAAACAAGGGTTATGTCATGTTGAGGAACATTGATAGAGATAAGAGTTCTTCAGAATCATTTGTAAAACTTATTATTATCATTATCAATAGCTTAATAGAGGGTTACTATGTTGAGGATTATGGAAGCTTGAATTACAAATTGCGTGTACAAATTAGGAATACAAACAAGAGTTTCGATCATAGTAAGTCAAGGAATATTGATAGATGAAGTTCTTTCAAAAGCTGCTTTTATATTGTTAATAGCCTTAGGGGCAATATCGAGGGATCATATGGGAATTAGGTATAGCTGTTTGTTAGTAAATGACATGAACATCAATCCTACAATTTATGTTGTCTGAATATCCTATTTGAGACTGTTAAGAGGCTCATTGATCATAAGAAAGTAATAGCAGTGCATGTTTGGTTGGTTAATATGCTTTCTGTTTTTTTTCTTCTTTTTTTGATCGACATGTTTTTGATGGTTGCATATCTGTATAAACCTATCATCATTAGAATAAGAAACAGGCGAGTGCTTTGGCATCAAATCAAGTTTTGATGCTGAATATGCTGATGAGTATTATATTCTCTGTTACCTATGGCTAGTAAGTTTGATGAAAACAGTTGCATGAAGAAATTTTCATTTTCTCATTTTTAGGGATTAGCAAACATGAATTTGATATTTGCATGTGAGGAATAGCTAGAATAGGAGGAATGCATGCATGTGTAGACTAGGGAATAGAAACAAGGGTTTTATGTCATAGTTTGTTGAGAAATATTGAGAGAGATAGGAGTTTTTCCAGATCTTTTGTAAAACTAATTTTATCATTATCAATAGCTTAATAGGGGGTCACTATGTTGAGGATTATAGAAGCATGAATTGCAAAATGTGTGTACAGATTAGGAATACAAACAAGTTTTTCGATCATATCAAGGAATATTGATAGAAGAAGTTCTTTGAAAAGCTTTTGTATTGTTAATAGCCTTAGGGGGGGACATAATAGGTTGAATTAGGTAAAGCTGTATGTTTGTAACTGACCTGAACACTAACCCACCAATTTATGTTGTTAGAATATTTCATTTGAGACTGTTAAGAGACTCGTCGATCATAACGAAGTAATAGCATTGCCTGTTTGGTTAGTTATTATGTGATTGTTCGTTTTTTTTTCTTCCTTTTGATTGGTATGGTTTTGATGGTTGCATGTCTCTGTAAACCTATTGTCATGAGCATAAGAAAGAGGCGAGTGCTTCTGCATCACATCTAGTTTCTTTTTATGCTGAATATGCTGATGAGTATTATATTTTCTATTACCAATTGGTCAGTCTAGTTGTGAAGGGTGTGTATTAACATGTTAATTATCAGTCTCCATATTCTGTATAAAATTCATGAATACCAGATATTTGAAAATTGTTATGGATCTGCAGGAATTTCTTTGAGGTTGAGAAACATTGCAAAAGTGGTAGGAAGCAGTCTATTAGATTCCTGTTAGCATGTAAGGAAAGAAAAGGATGTTACAACACCTGCTTGTTTTGGATCATCTTAATGTACACACTATAATTGCAAAATGGATCTAATAGCAGGATTAAATGTTTTAACCTTTTAAGTTTTGAAATTAATGTTACACTTCAGTTCACTTACTCATTTTTCTCTCTTTGGGAGTGTTTGGTTTTCGTTGTTACTGCCTGTTGTATGTGGTGGTTAGCCATATTCATAGGTTTTACGCATTAGTATTACACATAGAAATGTTTTGATGTGTAGAATTGTTTGCCACCTTTGAACTTCCACTGGTAACGACCGTGAAACTAGTAACCTGGTGCAATACACCCGTTTCGTGAATTGCTGAGCTTTTCCTCCAAGTAAATCCATGTGGACCATATCTAGGTTGACCTTTCAGTAAGTTCTGATTATAACTCCAAATACATATGGTGCTCGAGTGATTCTCATTGGTGGAATACCCTTATAGGGGTGTGCAGCGGTCTGATCCGGTGGTTTTTTGGCTGCCCCAAACCAACCCGACCATCATACGGTTTACCAAAATATCAACCCAAACCGGACCATTTCTTTGTCCAAACCGATATGCCCCAAACCGGTATTCATCGGTTCGGTTTGGGGCGGTTCAACGGTTTACAACAAAAAACTAAAGCAACATTTCATTCAAGCATTCAAGATACTGGATTTCTCATTTCTCATCATCTAAAATGTGAACTGCCAACAATACATTACTTGAAAACTAAAATGAAACAGCCAAAACAAGGTCTATTAGACTATTACAAAAACTGGGCAGAATTCATAGTTACTTAGTTAGAAATTAACATCACAAAACAGTTTCTCTTGAGACTTGAGAGCCTGAGATCCACCGTTGGCCTCTTTGTCTAACCATAGCTATCGCAAATCTGCCCATAAAAATCACTAGATTAGAATGAAATCAATGAATTCAGAATTCTAGCAAAAGGTTAACAGCCCTAATCAAAATATCTCTACTATAAAAATATAGGCAAAATAAGCAAGGTTAACAGTTGTGTCAAAAAGCTTCGCCAAAACAGGGTAGAAACATTCTCATTATTCTTTCTTTTTTTGTTGTTGAAATTTTCATAAACAAATCCTTGAATTTCCAATTTTACTAAACTTGAAGTTCAAGTGTTCAACCAATCAACATAGAAGAATAGGAAAAAGCCTAGACACACAACTTTAATAGTAATGTGAACATCAAACTGAAGTGTCCAGTCACAAATCATTCAGTATATAAACACAAGACAAAAATCACAAATCATTCAGTATATAATGTTGTTGTACAGTAAAATGAAATGCATGCAGTGAGCCAGTGATGATGTTTACCTTTGTTATCCCAAAAAGCATTCAACATAACAAACTAATCATCTTCAGTAAGTATTTCACCTGTGATGTTAACTTCTACAAGAAACAATATAAGAAACATAAGAAACATAAGAAACAATAGCATATTCTATAAAGTATAAACAGTAATAAACTTAAGGAACTTTGGTATACCTTCATCAATTTCTTCTATCATATTCGCATAATCATCGACTATAACTGGTTTATCATTTCGTAACCAATTTTGTGCACAAATTAGAGCTTCAACTGTTCCCGGAAGTAGAGAACTACGAAATGCATCAAGAATCCGACCACCGGTGCTAAAGGTAGATTCAGAAGCCACGGTAGAGACTGGTATAGCTAACAAGTCTCTTGCAATGTAACTCAATACCTTATACCTTGTAGAGTTAACTTTCCACCAACCTAAAATATCAAAGTTCTCACAAGAAGGTTCACGACATTCCATCAAATAGCGTTCAATTTCTGTCTTGCTTTCTTCACCATCTACCTCTTTAATGCGTTGAATTAATCCCAAACGAAATTTTGCACGAAATGAGACTTCGGAAACAGCATCAACATTCCCTACTCGATCTTTTGTACTACTACTAGAAACATTGCTGTCCCCTATGTAAATTTCCCTATATTGGTCATATAATTCAACTAAAATAGCTTTTACCTTTGCAACAAGATTATTAGCCTCATCTTCACCATGCATAACAGAGAGACAATAGTTCAAATAGAATTCTTTGTGCCTAGGATCAAGAAGAATGACAACAAACAGAAACTGATTAATCTTTTCGTTCGACCAATACTTATTGAACTTCATCCTCATGTTTTCAGCCACACGTCTTGAAAATACATCATTGCTTTCACTCCATTCACGCAATTCTCCATCAATCATAACCAGTTCATCTAAGAAAATACTAGACGTAACATACAAAGTACCGGAAAACTTTAGAGTTGATTCATAGAATACCTTTAAAAACTTAATAAAAGCTCTACTATAATCCCAATCTTCTCGAGTAGGGGGAACGTTCTTTCCAACAGTAATATAATCTCGAATGAAGTTCCCATCTTTTTTTTCTAACCTCTCAAACACTTTCTGAAACTTTTCAGCTGATTCTAACATTAGATATGTTGAATTCCATCTGGTTTGAACATCTAAGCATAGAAGTTTCTTGCACTCAATCCTTTCACGAGATGCATGTTCTTTAAATTTAGCTAATCTTGCTGGAGAACTCTTAACATGCTTCACTATAGCTCGAATTCTGCTTATAGAGTCATTATAATCTTTCATCCCATCAGACACGATAAGATTGAGAATGTGAGCGCAACACCACATATGCATAAATCTTCCACCCAATATATGACCATTCGGTTCATTCCACTGTTCAAGTGTGTTAGATAAGTATTGGACAGCAGTATCATTTGAGCTTGCATTATCCACTGTCACCGTAAAGACACTATCAATATTCCAATTCATCAAACAAGTCTCGATAGCCTTGCCTATAGTCTCGCCTTTATGACCTTCAATTTGAAAAAAGTTGATAATCTTCTTATGTAAGCACCAATTATCATCTATGTAATGTGCTGTGAGGCACATGTAATTCAACATCTGGTTGGAAGTCCAAGTATCCGTCGTAAGGCAAACTCTAAATTTTTTCTTCTTAAAAGTTTCAAACAACTTCGTTTTTTCTGCACGGTAGAGTTTCAAACAGCTTCGAGCAACTGTTGTACGTGATGGGATCTTAAATCTGTCCTCCAAAACATTACTATAATATCTAAATCCTTCACCCTCAACATGTCTAAATGGCAACTCATCGACGATAATCATGTAGGCTAAAGCTGATTTACATAATTCATCACTGTAACTCCTCGCAACCATCTTACCAGCCTCTTCTGAACCCTTTTTAGCCTCAAACCCTATAGATTTCTGCTTATCATCTCGTCCAGGGTACCTCTTACATCGACTCAACAAATGAGTATTTAAAGTTGAAGTTCCAATCTTCTTCGAATCAGCTGAATAACTTATCTTGCAATGTTTGCAAATAGCTCTTTGTTGATTGTTAACAGTAACTTTAGTGAAATGCTCCCATACCCATGAATCTGGCCTCTTTCTCTTGTTAACTAAGGTACCTTCAGTAGAATCAGTACTAGCAGTAGCAGCAGCAGGAACTGCTGATTGAGATTGTACTATTGCCATGTGTTGTGATTCTGATATAGGAGTTTCGCTTGTGGCACCCAATGAGGTTTGTTGTAAAATAGGAGAAGTCATCTACAAAAAAAAAAAGCTGTAAGTATTCATATTTATTAGGAAGATCATATTCACATATACTCATTTATAAATTTGAATTTTTAATGGGCTTACCGAACAAGATGCACTTGAAGAGTTAATACTCATCACTCCTTTATAATTGTAAGAGCCGATGATGTGGTCACAACTCACAACTACAACTATCAACTATGATTGATCAAAAATGCCAAAATGGCTAAACAAACATGATATGTCACATATATGGCTGACTTCTAATAAGTCATCCCTCACCCTCAGTCAAATTAGTTAATAAAAATGATATTACATTATTACCTCTTTAAAACTAACAACCTTAGTGCTAGTGGTTACAGTGGATGGCTCATCCTGCATGATTCATGAACAATTAAATACAAACAGAAAGAATGTTAGTAAACACTAAACAAAAAGAATGTTACTATGTTAGTATTACTTAGTAAACAGAAAGAAATCAAAGAATGTTAGTATTACTTAGTAAACAGAAAGAATGTTAGTAAACAGAGTTACAGAAAGAATGTTGGTAAATCAATGATTTCATCAGAATCATCACATAGACAACTAACCAAAAATGAGTTATCTAAGTGACATCAGGATGAAAAGTTGGATAATTCAGAATTTCAGATTGAATGTTGTTAACTAGTAATGTACTAATGTTGTAGTTGTTTTTCTTTTGACAAAAATGTTGTAGTTGTTGCTGAATAGATTGAATGTGAGACACTATCAGACTGAGACTCAATGTTACCAAATGATTGTTTCTTCCATAATTGAAGTTGTTGTCTACTGTCTAGTATGTTTAAGATGAACTGAACCCACACCAACTAAACCTAATTGTTGAATAATTTCTCTGATTTGACGAGAGTCTGATGATGAACATGATCATAAAAACCCTAATTATTTCAGAATCGTTCATTGTAAATTTTAAATCCCTAATAAAAACCCAAGGAATATCAACAAAAAATCATAACATACCTCGGATACGAGAATGCTTTTGTTATTTTCTCTTCTACGCCTCTCTTCCTCAACCTTATCTAACATTCTAACTCTGTATACTGCATCTGCATTAATATACTTTTAGGGTTTGTGCGGCGCAGAGAAAGAAGATGAAACTGAGAAACTAAGAAGATCAGAAGAATTAATACAAAGAAGATGCAACCGAGAAACTGTATAATGAACGGTGAACCCTGAAACTCAAGAGAAACTGAGAAAGAGAAAGAGAAAGAGAAAGAACTTAAAGAAGCTAATTAGCTAACCTGGTTTTACTACTGATTTTGGTTTTTTTTTTCTTTTCATTATACACCCATCGGTTTGGTTTGGGGCAGTCGGGTTTTGGATCTCTCAACCCGCGCCCCAACCCTATGGGTTCGGGTTTTACAAATACCAACCCAAATCGCCCCAATATATAGCCGATTTGGAGCGGGTTGGCTATCGGTCCGGGTCGGTTCGGTTTGGGGCGGGCGGGTTGGTCTACCCGTGAACAGCCCTATACCCTTACATTCTTGTTGCTTACTTTATTTTGAAGACTTTATCAAAAAAAAAGATAGGGATAGAAAAATCAGGCGCTTTACTTTAATTATTTTCTTCTGTACAAGTCAAACATAGTAAGGAGCTTAATCCCCTCCCAGAAATTAAGAGCGTGTTTGAATACTAAAAGCAGAAACGTTATCATACTAAAAGCAGAAACGTTATCAAAGCACTCCTTCGCTACTTCTAAGGTGGAACATTGCCACTCCTTTGCCCCGAAAAGCAACTTCCAGAAGAGAGTCCAAACAGGATATAAGAGGCTGAAGAAGGTGGAACATTGCCACTCCCTGGCTACTCAACAGACCACAGGTAACAACGCTGTTCAAGGACAGCATGATCACACCTGTTTCTTTTGGATGCCCTTGTTGCTCGAGAACATCAGAAACGTGCAATAATCTGGTCACTACAGAATACGAATGGTTATTTTCCCCACGCTTTCCTTGAATTTCAACTTCTATAAAATATTGATGGTCCTACATTCATGTTATGCAACAAAGATTGAATAGAAGCTAAAATTGATCTGCAAGAACTGTGACATACCCAAAGCTAAATAATCTAAGTAATGGAGTCGTCACAAATTTAGGTCCAAAAAAAAAACACCCAACTAATTACCTGCCTTGGACTGCCTTTTTTGCTCATCAACGGATCAACCCAACTAAGCTGATACATAGCTAGAGTGTTCTAATTAGTTGGTATGTAAAACAAAAGACTATCATCGAAGCAGCTCCACCCTAGAACGCATATACTTGCTTAGCTTATATTGGATTATTACAAAGTTGTTTCTTCTATTAAAGTTCTTTTCTTTGGTAAGCTCCAGGAATCCTTTTAGACACCAATGTATTATATGTTTATCACTTTTTGCAGCAAATGGAAAACCAAGAACATACTCTATTGAAATTCTAAGCTAGGGTAACTAAGAGAAGTGTTTGATCACGGTAACTAGAGGTATTTCATACGCGTAGGCAATGCGGTTTGTATTTTTGCTTCCTCTAGATATCATCCATCTATTACAAATTGGAGAAGAAGATGTTCACTTAGCTTCAGAGTCACCTTTATTTTTATGTTCCCGAGTGATTACAGAATAATAATCGAAGATGAATAAGTGAGCAGTGTTTCTCTCCCTTATTTTGGTGGTTCATGAAGTCCATGTTTTCTCCATGGTTGCTTCTTTAGCTCCTTCCCCTAAGCCTAAGACCTCCACTTCCCCTGCTCCGAAGCCCGACCCTTCTCCAGCACCTTCCCCTGCGCCGAAGCCCGCCCTTCTCCAACTCCTTCCCCTGCGCCTAAGCCTGGTCCCTCTCCCGCACCTTCGCCTGCCCCTGCTCCTGCGCCTGCCGCTTGCAGAACTGTTAAAGCATTTTATCCCTGTCTCGGAGTGTTGATTCGTCCAACTCGTTGGGGAGTTGCTATCTGCTGCCACGCGATAAGGACACAGCCGGAATGCATTTGCCAATTTATGATGAACCCTCCAATTAATAGGCACATGACTCCTGCTACTGGAAAGATTTTAGGACATATTTGTCGCCACGACTTTCCAGACTGCTCCTGCCAACAATAGAAGAGCGTATATGCTTCTACTTCTTTTTCTTGTTACCTACAGGCATCCATATAAGAATAAATGTATTGTGAAATTTCATTAACATAAGATCTTCTGTGCGAGTTGTAGTCGAATAATAATATATTTTGTAACTTTGGACACAATCCATGGCTTAATTACTATGTTTCCCCTCTAGATACATCCAAGTCTCCCCTAATTTTTTCGAAATTTTGTCTGGTTTTGGTTCTTATATATCCCACAAAACAGGACTTGGATGTTCGACGGCTTCTCATAGTTAAAATATCTAAGCAAAATCACATTCCAAAGCATCCCACTCTTCTTATTGTACTCAGAAAATTCAAATAAGAGCTTATATACTCGGACACTACAGTGGAAGTGTGTTGAATCTAGAGCAGACAGTAAGCGTCTTTATTATGGCCGTTTTATTTTGTCTCCGCTTATGAAGGGTATCACATCATCTCTTTCTCTCGTATTTCTTGTTCGCCTTCTTCCAGATAAGAGCACGAAAAAACAAACACGTCAGTCTGAGGCCGTGGAAGATGGACGAACATCATCCCAGGAGCAATCCACGGCCTTTTTCTTCCACATGGGAGTGTAAAGCGAGGTGTAATCCTGCCCCTCTCCCTCCTCGAAAAATCATACATAACAAAGCTATTCACCTGCCTTGACTCAAGAACACCTCCGTCCCACCCGAGGCTGGAATCACATTTTAAGGGCATTTTGAACTAAAATATCTCGACATGTCACACCTGTTTCTTATGCATGCCTTCATTTCTCGGAAACATGAGAAACGCATCAATTCTGGTCATTACAAATGGTCATTTCTTTCGCACTTGTATAAAATTTTAACTATTTATGAAATGTCGATGGTATTGCATTCATGGCATGCAACCAAGAGCCCGGACCAAAGCTACATATGACCTGCAAGAACTGATAACGTTACCTCTTCTAAGGGTAATAGTCTTGAACCATCGAATCCCACCAGCTATCCGAGGAAAGCTTAATTTGCAAGTCAGTCAGTTTCAAGGTTGATTTGTTCTGCACCAAATCAAAAAAAAAACAAAAACAATTGTGAAGTGTTTTCAGGATCAATGAGAATCTTATGGATATCCCACACATCAGTCTATATAGTGACAACCAATGGATCAGAAAACGAAACTATAAAATAAAAAATATAAAAAAGATAAATGGAAGGTGTTTGGATACAAGTAGAAGAAAATCAATCTCAGATGTCAAAAACAAAAGTAATTTATTATATAAAAAACTAATTTTTTAACTTCTAAAATTCATTCTAAAATTATGTCTCTAAATTAATTTTTAATATTTTAACTTAATTAAATTAAAAAATAACTTTTTAAGATATCTAAAATTATACTCGTGTTTAAGGGTGTAAAGCGGATGCGTGTAGGGCACCATTCGTATTCGAATCCTATTAGAAATCCGAATGGATGTAATTTCTTCACTTCGAATTTGTAACCGAATTTTTATTCGAATACCGAATAATAATCTGATCCTAAATCAAAAGAAAAGAAAACACTACGACTAAAATGTTTGTAGTTTTATAAAAAGTTAATATTACATAATAAAAATTAATTAGGAGGAAGATATTTATAAATATTTTTTAATAAACATAAATAAAAAATAAAAAATATAAATGATATACTAGGATTTTATATGTCACCGATCCAGCATCAGAACTATGAAATTCATATTTTATATTCCGCAAGAGAATTAGAATATAAAACTCTTACTATGAGCATCCTATGTTGAACCTGTTGCCTATCTGAAAATAATATATATACATATATATATATAATATTAGAGTCTCATCCGGTTGACGTCTCAATATTCTATAAGAATATATGATATCTATGCTGAATAATTCGGTACCTCTTTTTGTATTCGGAACTCACGATGTACGGTTTCAAGAACTGAGAGTAAATGGTACGGAATTACGAGGTAAGTTATGTACCGAAACGACCGCCTATGTGTCTACTACAACATACTAAACCGACATCTTATTCCGAGTAACGTTCTATGAGATATAACCTGTATTCTAGACGAAGTACAAGCTGAAAACTGTCAGAATTTTGTCTCAAACATTCATGGACGGTTCATGTTTTCCCCGTTTGACTGCTAAAACAATCTCTAAACCTAATTTTATCCGCGATTGGAGATAGCTGACGATTTCAATTCCGAATTGGGGTTAACCATCGAAAACGGACATCGTATGAAGAATCTACAACGTATTTGCTAAAGGATCTTATATCTGGATTTTCTGACGACGAAAATCAACAAAAATTTGCATTCATTCACATACGAATGGTCTTAAGAGCATAGCAAATTATGATCCCAAGAGCAAATGGTGGAAGGAGGAAAGAAATAATAATAATAATAATAAAATATAAAAAAGGATGGCGGATATATTTTATTAAAAATACTATTATATATATAATTTCTTTTAAAACTTATCTATTTAGGATTTCCTCTTTGCACCAAGATTCACTACGATTCTGTTTTATCCAAATATGCTTCAAAGACCATATGATATACAAAGCAACCTAGGATGGTCTCGCTACCATCTGACCAACTTTATTCCATTAAGATATTATTATTTTAATATTTCCTAAATTTTGGTCTACACACCATTTGGTCTTTATATCAAAATTCTCTCTCCTAGTTATTATTACCAAATATTTCAAAATATTGGTATAGAGACCATATGATATGCGAAGCAATGAGGAATGGTCCCACGATCACCCACCCATGCTCCATCATCCATAGCCGGCCAACCTTTGGTCGGTCCACTACCTTGGTCGGTCCCTACCACCTTGGTCATTCCCTCCTTCATCACTTCCATCTTCTACCATAATTAGGTTTTACTACCTAATATTTTAATTGGTCGTAACACCATTAGGTCCCGTTACCACCACTAGTGCTACCGCTAATTTGGTCGGTCCCTCTACCACCAATTGGTTTTAAGCAAATAGGATTCCTGCTTGGTCGAATCTCAAAATCCCAGGTCCCTCTACTAATAATTTGGTCGGTCATTCTCCACCAAATTGGTTGGTCCTTCTAACACTCGACTGGTCCCTCCGCTACTCTTTAATTGGTCCATATGCCACATTAGGGTTTTATCAATTAAAGAGCGTAATTTAGTTGGTCCTGCTGCCAATAATTTAAATGGTCTTACCATCAATATTTTAATTGGATCTTTCGCCAAAGTAAATATTTTGGTTTTTTTACTTTGATAATCAAACCATTTGACATTAGGGAGAAACTAAATATTTTACAGATACTAACACTAGCATTCATACGAGTTGATGCTCATACGAATTGATGCTCATACGAATTCCTGTGAATGCTTGACATATCAAACGTGGTAATATATATTGGTCTCGGTCCAGCAATCTCATAATACCCATGCTTACTAATCGAACAAGATCATCCGAGTATCATTGCTGCCTCAGCTGACACAATGATATGCCACAACTACCAATTTCAAACAATCATACTCTACGTCTATCGTATATTAAACACTATTTCTTTACTCATCATATATTTTATATTTCATCTACCAATGATCCAACATACTAGACTCAACACTGAGAAACATGCTAAACTCATCAGTATGCTAAGACTAACAGTCTAGCTAGGTCAACAATTGACCAAATAATACACGTCTATAAAATATACTTAACCATGCTCGAGACATCAATTATGTCACATGGGGGGATATTCACTAGGGTTTTGGTCTTGCGGCCTACAAAACGTATGGTGTAGCAACGCACCGATGAAGAGAAAGTAAAATTCGTGTCAGCAGTTGAAGGAATGAATGGAATAGTAGTCGTACAACCACCAAATCCCACTAGCAAGACAAAATTGGTTTTCACCACAGTTTGCACTTCTCTACTCTTCCACTTTTCTGTAACTGTCACCACTTACAAGATTAATGTGTTAACTTCCACTGCTATGATTAGGTTCTTCAACCTATTGATGAAACAAGATACGAACACAGAGCAATCATCTTAAAACCATATAAGAAAACTCAGAGTTGCGCAAGATAATATGATTTTCATCTTCATAGCAGTTTCAACACATCCCATCACTGGTGTTCAATTCCATTGATCTTAATAACTTCTCTGCTTCCCTCCCTACAGATCAACCCTTTTCCTTCCTTTGTGACCGAAAAAAAATTGGAACAATCATTTCTTGATTTAGGCCAATTTTGTACACATTGATCTCTCGAATCTTAAAAGTACTTATACAGTACAATTGTTTGGCGTTTAGACGAATTACTCTGGATAGCATCAACCTACTCCATCACTTTCCCATTTTATCATTAAATTCTTTCTTACCTACAAACACTGGTCTAGTTTTGATTACTCTCATAATTAAGTTTCAATACAAATTAACTACTTTTGTATAGTTGACACCAAGTAAACTACCCTAAGTTACCCAGTTCCTTCAGTATCCCTTCGCCTACAACCAATGTGTCCAACGCATACAAATATAAATAAAAAGTCTATTATCTTTTTTGCTTCACCCACTGTGAAGATTTTCGCATTCAATTCCTTTAGATCGTAATCCGAAACAACAAAGAAATAAATTATTTCAGTAACTAACTCACCTATCGGTCATCCAAATAAATCTTTAGATCAGTGATAAAACGAGTAAATGATCTTCCGTTTATATCAATAACAAAGAAAATGATTATAAAAATAATCAATCTGAATGAACATGATCTATCCAAGCAAATAAATTCCACTAGATAATTTATTCGATCTTTTACAAGTTTGATGTTTATAAAAATAAATATCTTATGAAATCCCAGAGAATCAAACTTGCAGAAAGTCAAAATTCAGAACCAATCATAAAAGTTTTCAAGTCTTCAATTTTCAATTTTAATCTTCAAAAGTAATCGCTGCAGAAACAAATTGATTCCATTATTGATCAAACACACAGAATGGAGGTGGTTAACCTTGATTGATCAATAGTTTTTCCCACATATCCGGAATCACTTAGATCTATAATAGTCAAATCTTCAAACAAACTTGAGTGACCTTATATCATAAGAGAATGGACATTGAATAAACAAGTTTTATCTATCGAAGATAACTATACCATTAGTTTATTACAAGTAATCAATAAAAATAACAATCTAGCCTTCCACTAACAACAAAACTAGAGGCTTATTGATCTTAAAGAAGACTTTAAATGAAAGGCAATGCAAGATGTTTCACCTAATTAGATTACTCCTTGATGTGATTTTAATCGTAGACCGCAAGAGCACGGCTGTCGATGAAACAATATGCAAGCACGGGTCGTTTCACAGGGATTTAGAAATTGCAAATTCTAACTTTTAGTTAAATGATGTTCTAATGACAAAATTGATTTGGTAATTATATTTTAAAAATAAAGATGCTTAAAATACTAAAAATGATAAAAAAAATGAAAGGAAACATGGGATGTAAAAATTTCATCACTACTACGCAAACTTGATGTTTGTAACTATTTTTCTATAATTTTCTCAAAATATTACTCAAAACGATTTCGGAAAAAATGTTTACATTTTGAAAAATTAATAATTTTAATTCAATTGTTTTTCTTAAAGGATTAATAATTTTCTCCACTATATTATGCTTATCTCTGAAAAGAAAATATAACTCAATTAATAAAACATTAGGACGCGTGAATAAATTATTATCGTAATTACACAAGAAAAATAGGACCAAGAGAATTATTAGAGAAAAATAGCCACATCATGCTAGCAAACATAGTTGGACTCCCTCTCTAATCCTAAGTGGGGGTTCTAGCTACAAATTGCAAAAAGAATGGAAGAAGAAATCAATTTATTCATAATTTTATCAAAGAAATACAATAAAGAACTGACCATAGGTGTCGCAGAATGAATAGAATCTTTTATTGAATTTACGACTGCTTTTATTGAAGTAGAATAAAGCACAAATCTTTAATGTATCCCAAAACTGTCGCAGGCGCTATTCACAGAACTGTTACAATATGTATTGAATTTGAGATAATAGACCACGGACGTAAACGACAGTTCCCCTTTTACGATGCTGTTCTTCGTTTTTATGACGAAGTTCTTCTTCAAAGTTTTAGCCACAGAATCTTCAACCCTTTAGCAACGATTTCTTACAACAACAATTTTTTTTTTGAGTTATTGTTTCTTGATTTCTGGCCTTTGCCAGCCTCCCCATAAGCTCATTTCGACCCTCTATTTGTAATACAACACATACAACTAGCTAATCTCGTTCATGAATCCTCTAAATATCAAAAACAATCTTTTGTTTTCATCTCTGACATTATTTTTCACGATATTGTTTCCGTGTTTAAACTTAAGAGCAATATATCTTAGCACTGTTTCCTTTTATTCTTCGAACAACATATCGATTAACATAGAAACAATTTCCAGTGAAATAGGAAACTAATTCCATGTTTCACGTGACATTATTTCCCCCTGATTTCTTTCCGAGAATGAGTTTGACACGATTTTATTTTGTTTCTGAGCATGTAATGCTTCCTTTTAATAAGGCTAAAGAATATTCTTCCCTTAACTACCAAAATCCTAGTCTTCACAGATGGAAAAAAAGATTTTCCCGCCCAAATTTATACTTTGAAATGGAAGATATGAAGGTGGGTGCCGTAATAAAAGTGTGGGTGCTTTTGACAAAGTTCATTGGATGTTTTTTTTTAATCATTTTTTGGGTGCCTTTATCACTTTTTTTTGTCGATTTTTCCGCAATTGTTATTCTTCCAAAAATACATACAAATAAAGAAAATAACATTATTAATACAGAATTTGAGCACTAACAATTATAAATATAAGATCAAATAAGACACGAAAACGTGTCTATCAAATACCCCCAAACTTATTATTTGCTAGTCCTCGAGCAAATCTAATCTAGAAAATAAAAATCCTAATTCATTGTCGCAGCCATCGCGATTTCACTTAGCGTGTGCAACAAGCCTTTAAACCCCTAGGTGTCCCTAGTGGACGAGTTTTGTCTCGTGAGGGTTACAAGAGGTGTACCCACAAAATTTTTACTCCAAACTCTAGATATTTGTGAACGATTGAGGGTAGAGACTAAACATGCCATTTAGTTGGCTATTAAATTCTTTGGTTATGGGAGAATTACCCTGTTTTGAGTCCAATTGATGTACATGAGTTTTTACTCAAGCGTACTAAAATTCATATATAAGAAAACAAAGCACTACTCAGATAGTCGTACAGTGGACCATGATACTTAGAGTCTAACAAAGTTCAATCACACGGATAGATTTAGAAGATGGATATGGAGATGATGAAGTTTGCACGTGTTGACTAAGGTGAATGATGTTTCCCATATCTTTCTAAAGGTCAATGCCAGGATGAATTCTAATGGATTGAGATACGCTCTTACTGGTCTGGATTCTAATACTAGTATCAACACAGCTGGTATATACAAGGGCCCCAACGGTCGATTTTTTGAAAATAAAACAATTATTTACTTATTATTATTCTTTTTTATCTTTTTTTTTATCTAAATAAAATACAATAATGTGGCTTGATCTCAATCACTCTAATTCATCCCAACGCCGATAACAATTCGATGCTAGAGCCCCACCAATTCACTTAGAGAAATACATAAAATTGTAAAATAAAAATAGAAGGTGATATGGTCGAGGTAGACTCCGAGATATGGTGACTACTATCATGTTATTCCTAACACCTGAGCTCTGTCCTTTTATGAATAAACCCTTTAGTTGGGTTCCTCAACTCCTATAACCAAGAGGTTTGTTTCCATGTACTTAGAATGGTCAGTGTCATCCTGAATTGTTCACAAATTTCTAGATTTTTGGAGTTTTTGGTACAACTAAAAATTTTAAAAATTTCTCCCTTACCCCTAAACTTAAATTGAACATAGTCCTCGATGTTCCAAAGATAAATGAATGCATGAACAAGGAGAAATATTGAGCAAAGTAAAAAGAGATAGGAAAAGATATTACGAGAACCATGTACCAAAAGCATATGGGTTTCCTCCCATAAAGCGCTAAGTTTAAAATCTTCAGCCAGACCAAGAAAGGATTAGTCACAATTTATGAATCATACAATAATAATCTGAATAATTATGGATCCTTGAAGTCAATCACATTTGACTTATAGAGTTGACCACAACGGAGCATATGAAAATAGTGGTCAATCTGATGAAAATTATCGATTTAAACTTTCTAAAATAATCAGATTTAGTTTCAAAAGTTAAAAATTGACACATCTGAAGTTGAAACATTCCCACATTTGGTAAATAAAATTTTGGTGGGATAACAAAGTTAATTATGATATTATCGCATGGGTAGACCACATCAACCAGAGGATCGGTTTCTGACAACAGAACTTCTTTTTGGACATAATCAGGCTCGAGAAACAGTTCTTGATGAATAATCTCTTAATATGGTAGAGGCACAAACATCAAGTCCCAAGTGAGGGACCTTTATAAGAGTCAAAGGGTAACCACGGGTGAATGAAATTCACCCCCAAACTTAGTGTAGTCTGTATTATTGGATAAAATAGTTACAATTTCCTTTATTTCTTAATTATTGAATTTAGGAAAATGGTCAATTATTTTATCTAGGTTGTAATTAGGTGGGTTTCCTTCACTCACATTCAAATTCTCTACGAGTCTATCATCTTCTTCAGGGGCTATGGTCTTTGAATCGTTGGACTCTAAAATACTAGTCTCAGGATAAACTCGTTCCACTAAACCATCATCGTCTTCATAATAACAAGGAAATATTTCACCGTCTATAACAATGGTATCTCTAGTTAAATCCCTTTCCTATTGAATATGCAAATAATCATCAATATTATTGGAATTGGAACTAGAAACATCATTATTATCATGAAGCTCAATTGTTGTCAAAATTTCCTTAACATTATGACTACAGATTTCAATTTCCTCATCAATAGTATCCTCATCATCATAATTATATGAAGATGATTGAACCTTATCTAAATAAGTAGTGTCTTCTATTCTAACCTCGTCCTCTAAATTAGATAAATATTCATCATTATAATCAAGGGTAAAATTGGAAAAAGTATTTTGGAAATTAAGTTCATTTTGAACAATATTAGTATTTGACCATTCATCTTCAATTTCTCCAAAGGTCTCATGAATTTGTTTTTGCACTATGTTGTCTCTCTCTCATGACTTTTCAGTAAACTGCTTAAGAGACTCACTAATCATTATTTGAGATTCGCACGAAGTTTCAATTAATTTCTTAAGTGTTTTTTCTAAAGAAAGACTCGTACTACAAGAAGAAATATGTGGCACTGAATTCTCATACTTCTTCCAGTTTCAACAGATTGATTGAGTTCATTATTCAAAGAAACAAAAGAATTAAGAATTTGAGAAGTTTCCATGAAACCAAGAGGGGATATTCTAAAAATGAACTTTCATAAGAAGAATTATGTAGCAACTGTTTGACTAAATCATCCCTACACGACTCTTCATAAAAATTTCCATTATTATGTCAGACTTACGTGAACATTCAGTCAACCTCTTTATGTGATTTTAATCATAGACCGAAAGAGCATGACTGTCGATGAGACAATATGCAAGCACAGGTCGTTTCACAGGAATTTAGAAATTATAAATTCCAACCTTTAGTTAAATGATGTTCTAATGACAAAATTGATTTGGTAATTATATTCTAAAAATAAAGATGCTTAAAATACTAAAAATGATAAACAAATGAAAGGAAACCTGGGATGTAGAGATTTCATCACTACTACGCAAACTAGATGTTTGTAACTATTTTTCTATAATTTTCTCAAAATATTACTCAAAACGATTTCGGAAAAAACGTGAACGTTTTGGAAAATAAATCATTTTAATTCAATTTTTTTCTCAAAGGATTAATAATTTTCTCCACTATAATATGCTTATCTCTGAAAAGAAAATATAACTCAATTAATAAATCATTAGGACACGTGAATAAATTATTATCGTAATTACACAAGAAAAATAGGACCAAGAGAATTATTAGAGAAAAATAGCCACATCATGCTAGCAAACATAGTTGGACTCCCTCTCTAATCCTAGGTGAGGGTTCTAGCTACACATTGCAAAAAGAATGGAAGAAGAAATCAATTTATTCATAATTTTATCAAAAAAATACAATAAAGAACTGACCATAAGTGTGGCAAAATGAATAGAATCTTTTATTGAATTTACGACTGCTTTTATTGAAGTAGAATAAAACACAGATCTTTAATGTATTCAAATCCCAAAACTGTCGCATGTACTATTCACATATTTGTTACAATAGATATTGAATTTGAGAGAATAGACCACTGACGTAAACGACAGTTCCCCTTTTACGACGATGTTCTTCATTTTTACGACGAAGTTCTTCTTCAAATTTTTGGCCACATAATCTTCAACCCTTTAGCAACGGTTTCTTCATGTTCTTCACAAGAGCATATTTATTTTTGAGTTTTTGTTTCTTGATTTCTAGCCTCTGCCAGCCTCCCCATAAGCTTCTTTTGACCCTCTTTTTATAATACAACACCTACAACTAGCAAATCTCGTTCATGAATCCTCAAAATATCAAAAAAAATCTTTTTTTTTCATCTCAGACATTATTTTTCACGATATTGTTTCTGTGTTTAAAGTTGAGAGTAATATATCTTCGCACTGTTTCTTTTTAAACTTGAGAGTAACAACATATCGATTAGCATAGAAACAATTTCCAGTGAAATAGGAAACTAATTCCATGTTTCACGTGACATTATTTTCCCCTGATTTCTTTCCGAGAATGAGTTTGACACGATTTTATTTTATTTCCGAGCATGTAATGCTTCCTTTTAATAAGGCTAGAGAATATTCTTCCCTTAACTACCAAAATCCTAGTCTTCACAGATGGAAAAAAAGATTTTCCCGCCCAAATTTATACTCTGAAATGGAAGAGATGAAGGTGGGTGCCGTAATAAAAGTGTGGATGCTTTTAACAAAGTTCATTGGCTGCCTTTTTTTATCGTTTTCTGGGTGCCTTTATCACTTTTTATTGCCGATTTTTCCACAATTGTTATTCTTCCAAAAATACATACAAATAAAGAAAATAACATTATTAATACAGAATTTGAGCACTAACAATTATAAATATAAGATCAAATACGACACAAAAACGTGTCTATCACTCCTATCTCTTTCAAGTTTGGTTTCCCACACGACAAATGTATGATATAGAATGAGTTTTTAAGAATACAAGACTACCTATTTATATAGTTATGACCAAGGCATTGTTTGGAAAATACCATTTATTAATTTCAAAAATTATAAAGATATGTAATAAAAGTATATTCTTGAAATTGGAAAATATTTAGTAATTTCCAACTCATAACCGATTTTTCTCATTCTATGACAACTAAGATTATCTAGCACACAACCATGTACTTGACCTATGGAATCAAAAGCATATTTAATTTCGGTACCCTAACTGGTATTGATTTTTTTTATATATTATAGGATTAGAGCTGCACAGAAACCGACCCGAGAAACCGAACCCAACACAACCACGGTTTATTTAACCGAACCCGACCGTTGCGTCTTGGTATACGGTTTTAGAATTAAATAACCATTGATGATAGTTTGGTTCACGGGTTTAGTATAAAAACCGACCGAACCCGCCTGTATAAACCAAATTATCATGGCCATTTGTTACTCTTCATCCTAGCTTTCCATCTATAATCAATAACCTAAAACTAGATGAATCATCTCATTTCTAAATTCTAATTTTCATCTTCTTCTCTCACACCGCTCGACCACTACCAGTCTACCATCAGGTTCCCTTTGAATATTTGATTTAGTCAATGACCATCCACCAACTCATCAATCATTAATCATCACTCATCACCAACAACTTTTTTTTCTTCTTCAATCTTCAACATCGACAACAACTATTTATTCTGAACAATCAACAGACAACATACAAACTAAGTATATAAAGTTTAATCATCTTTTTTTTTTCCGATTTAAGATTATATATGAATCATTAATTTCTTGGTTATTTGGTGTACTTGATTAGATATGCTACTTTATAAATTTGAGCTTATTGGTGTGATGCCCTAATTTTATATGCATCAAGTGGAAACTGTGATTCATATTTGGTGTTTTTTTGTTGTTTCTTAGGGGGCTTAATGGGTGATTCATCAAGTCAATCTTTAGCTGTTTCCAGCCAAATATCAATTACATCTACAGCTAGACCTGAAACTCAAGTTGAATCTAGTGGGACACCTGAAATTCAAATTGCACCTCAGATTAGAACTGAAGATGCAACCCCAGTTGCATACATCAAGAAGTCAAGAACCTTTTCTGATATATGGGTGAAGGAATTTACAAGGCTTGATCCTAAGACAACAAAATATAATTATTGTAAAAATAAATTTTCTACATAGGCTAAAAATAGGACATCTGAGGAGTCAGATTCCCTAAAAATCCTAATAAGAAGAAGGAACATAAAAGTCTTATGTTTCAACCCATAAAACCAGGTGAAAATGCTAAACTAATTGCTTCCTCTTATAATTATGATAGTTGTAGAAGGCATTTAGTAGAATTTATAATTAAGGAAGAGTTGTCATTTAGATTTGTTGAGTTAGAAGGTTTAAGGTCTTTGCTTCAAGATCTTGAGCCTGGATTCAAGTGCCCTGGTCATATGACAATTTACAGAGACCTTTTAACCATATATAAAGAAAAGAAATAAATGTTGAAAAAGTATTTCAAGGAAAGCAAACAGGGAGCATCAATCACAACTAGTACATGGACATCTAATGAAACTGCCTTTTATCTTTTGCATTCGGATAGGATTTATGTTGGCTTCGTCAGGAGGCTCGCGTAGTTTGAGAATTCTCCTCAAAATCACCAAATAATTTTAACTACATTTGTGTAACAGTTTGTTATATAGATCAAAATTGGAAGTTGCAAAAGAGGATTATTATGTTTTGCTTAATTAAGGGTCATACAGGTAAAGCCATTGGTAGGATGTTAGAGAAATGTTTGTTGGATTGGGAACTTGAAGATGTTTTTTCTGTGACACTTTACAATGTTAATGCTAATACTGTCGCAATTGATTACTTGAAGTCTAGTGTGGTTGGTTGGACAGGCGCAGTCGAAAAAGGAACATACTTGCATGTAAGACTTTTAATTTCTATAGATGATTTAATTTGTAATTCACCAACATCAATTTGTAATATTTTCTAGTTTTTCCTTCTTAACATGTAAGGTGTACTTCCCATGTTCTTTCTCTTGTTGTAAGAGATATAATACTTAAATATAACAAGCTGATTAAGAGGATCAGGGAAGTGATTAAGTATAATAGTTCTCCTTCTAGGTTGGCTAAATTTAGGTATTATGTTTCTTTAGAAAAGGTTAAATGCAATAAAGGCTTAATCTTAGATGTGAAAACTAGATGGAATAACACTCATCTTATGTTAGATGTTGAAGAGAAGTATGAAAGGGATTTTAATAGGTTAGGAAAGGATTATAAAGAATTTTAAAATAAGTACATTTTCCCAAAAGATAAATTTGATGTTTTACCTGATATTCGTAGTTTTGATATAGATGATAATGACCTTGAAGTTTTATCTTCTAGTTCTGAATCTGATTGTGAAATTATGAATACTAATCCAAGAGGCAGGAAGCAGAATAAGAAAAAAAAAAGAACAAGCCTAAACAACATTCTCCCTACTCTGAAGATTGGTCCTATGCCAGAGGTCTTGTGAAGTGTTCCAAGGTATTTTTCGATTCTATTGTAAAGTTTTCTGCTTCATCACAAGTTACAACACATGATTTCTTATGGCAATTGACAATCATCTATGAAAAATTAGTTGCTTTTAGATATTATAGAACACCAGATTCTTATGTTACAAGTATTGCTGCTCTTATGTTTAAAAGTACAATAAGTATTGGGATAGGTATGAAGATATGAATTCTTCCATGTTTTTTTCCCGGCTGCTTGATCTACGAGGGAAAGAAGATGGATTAGAGTTTGTGCTTGAGTGTTTGTATGAGAAAAATTATGACATGATTAATAGTATTATGATAAATGTGAAACAAGAACTTGTGAGACTCTTTGAAGAGTATTAAGTTTGTGTATTCAACTGTTGATGATGGGTTAACTAGTGGTTGTAGTAGTAGCATAGATGACACTCCAGTTGTTATGGTAGTGTAGATGGTGAGTTTTTGACAAAGGATAAAATTGTAAAAATTACTCTTTGTTAAGCAACAAGAATATATACATGTGCATATTTACGCGCATATAGAATACTGTGTCTCTACTTATATTCTGCAAGTGAATTAGGAGGGCAAGTTCTTTTTAAACATTCTAAATTGTCCTTTTAGCCTCCTCAACACTCATAATATTCCTGCCATATCGAACTAGCCTCGAGTCGCATAAATTCCACTACTGAATTCCTAGAAATTTCCTCGAATGCGCATCGATGTTCTAGCAACATCCATTAAAATCGAGAATAGCTAAAGCTTAAACACGGAAATACATTATTGCTTAATGCTTCATTCACAACGAATGCTCCTCAAATTGCTCTTCCGGGCTTAAATACACTACTTTAGCACTTTGCTTGAATATAAGCCATAAATAATGCACAACTGCTGTTGGATGCGCCACAATCAAGAAGAAATGCCATTATAAAAACACATTGAACCTCTCAACTAGGCTAACCCTATCCTTTTCTCATATAAGCGCCAAGATAGCACTAGCTATTTAGCTTAACACTGTATTGGTACCAGTTAGCCACATAAGCGCTAAAAACGCTAACTCCTCTTGTGCTAAACCTTAGCACCTGAGAAGTGCTAACTAACTAAAAATGGTCTTAGATATCACATTTTAGCCTAATAAGGACTTAGACAACGTATCACCACCTTGGTGCCTCAACCCTAGCACTAAAAGTGTTAACCCTAATTCTAGCGCCAAAAGCGCTAACTCTTCTAAGCCTAAATGCCAAATCCAATGCGCCCCTAGTGGAAAAATATGTCACGAGGCCTATGCGTCTCCAAGGACGCGACCCCCTAGACTCCTTGGCGTCCTAGATCCTTGGCACCCTAGCCAAAGCTCGAGCACGTCCCTAGCACTAACATGCTAATGCTACAGCGAGTCTTCGAACAACTGAGGCCAATGCACCCCTAGCTCATGTGCGCCCTAGATCATGTACTCCCTAGCTCCAATACGCCCCTATAAATCCATGCATGTCGCTGCTAAGGCCTATGCGCTTCCAAGGCCGATGCGCCCCTAGCTAGCGTCAGATCCATAGCTCCTCTGCATCCCTTGCTAGCCTTAGTGTCATGGCCTCTTACGCGTCCTCAGCCTCAACGTCCTGGCTCCTTGTAGACGTTTTTTTTTTTGAAAAGGTTTAAATTATAAAATCTCCCTTCTGCCTAGTTGCAGGAACATAGAAATATCCGCACACACTAGTGCATATTTTTCTGACTTCACATCAAAACATAAAATATTGTATTCCTCCTTTTATTCCGCAGGCGAATTGAGGATACAGTCTCTACAAAAGGGTACAAGCATTCCATGCTAACAATGTAGTCCATAATCTCTACATAATAAGTCTCAAGCTCCTAGATGGGTTTCCCACTAATATAGAGCAAACTTGAGTCTTCTCTGAACAACTATAAACATTCTAAACTTGCTTTGTAGCCTCCTCAATACTTACAATATTTATTCCATATCCAAATAGTCTCAAGTCTCACAAAATTCCACGATTAAATTCCTTGAACTTGTATCGAGTACGCATCGATATTCTGGTAATACCTACCAAATTCGGGAATAGCTAATGCTTAAAACCCAAAACAACACTTTAGCTTAACGCTCCATTCGCATCGACCTCGTCTCAAATTATTCTCCTAAGCTCAAATATGATATTATAGCACTTTGCTTAAATAAGCCACGAATAATGTGCCACTCCGCTTGGATGCGCTATAATCAAGAAGCAATACCATGAAAGACGCATTGAACCTATGAACTAAGCTAACCCTATCTTTTTCTCATATCAACACCAAGTTAGCACTAGCTATTTGGTCTAGCACAACATTGGCAACAATTAGCCGCATTTAATTTTTTTTGATAAAATTAAAATTCTAGTACATCCGAGCTACGACCTTATGACAATACTAGGGCCCCGCAAAATCACTTAGAGAAACATAAAATTGCAAAAATAAAAACAGAAAGTGATATGGTTATGATGATTCTGAGATATGCTTGTTCAATGATTATCATGTTATTTCTAACACCTGAGTGCATCCAGATATGAATAGACCATTTATCTGGGCACACCAACTCCTATAGAAAAACTATGTTTCCATCTACCTAGAATGGTTAGTGTCATCCTGAATGGTTCACAAGTTTCTAAATTTTGGAGTTTCTTATTGGTATCAATTTTCTGAAACTCTAGCCCCAAACCTAAATCTAACATTGTCCTCAATGTTTCAAACCGTGCAACCTAGAATGGCATGCAATATAAATATAAATAAGAGAGACAAATATAAATCAAAGAGAAGGGATTGGAAGATTTCACCTGATTGACGCAAGAAAAGCAGTATTCTCTGCAACACACATCAAACGATAGTAATAACAAAGAACACCAAAAATAAAAATAAAAATAAACAAAAATCCTAAAAATAAAATAAAAACAAGAAAATAAGAATCTACCTACTGGATATGTATAGAAAGGATCCCCATATATTAACAACCTGAAAATTTGGGGATCAACCCAAAATACAATTTTTACAAATGACAGCTTCACAATTATGTTATGGCAACATGTAGACAATGAAACTATCAAAAACAAAGGATTACCCCCAAACCAAGTTTTTACTACACTTGGAAGTGCGTAAAGAACAAAATATGGGTATAATATTGGGATTGGGGAAATATCAATTGGTTCATGCACGGTGTCAGGAACATGCAAGTCCTATGGGTATTTAGATGCAAAGTGATCCAACAAAACTTAAGAAGCACACAATTCTAACCCTAAATTAGGTAACATTTGGAAGTCTAGGGGTCTAGAAACAACCTCTAAGTCGGGTGAATGATCTTGTAAGATAGATCCATCTATGTAATTAGTCAAATCATCTACACAATCATCCACAAGGTCATCTATATATTTTGTATGGAACATAGAGTCACTACAAGACTGATCATCATTAGCAAATAATCTTTGGCATTCCAGAACTCTCAATCTTTGCTCCAAAATAAGCGGTCTGTGTTTATAATACTTCTCGTATATCGTTAGAGGTGATGCTTCACTTACCATAGTTTAAGCAAGAACTTCCTTATGCCGTGAACGATTCATATATTCCCTCAGTGTCATCTTAGATGATGTCTCCTGAGAAGGAGTCATCATCCTCAGAAAAGGTACCTGAAATAAAATTCTAAAATACAAAACAAGTCAGATAGAACTAAAAATCCTAAAATAAAAATAAAAACATATACAAAAATAAAAATAAATAAAATAAAAACCTAAACTACGATTAGAAAATCAAAAATACTAATTACAATATTCCACAACCGCTCCCCGGCAGTAGCGCCAAAAATTGATAGGATTTTTGAATACCCTATTTATAATAACCGCAATCGCACAGCGTCAAACTAGTAGACAACGAAAAATACGGGTCGAACCCACATGGAGCGGGCAAATACTGCAATCAATATCTCAATTAAACTAATCAGAAATAATATCTTTTGGATTTTTTAGAAATTCGGTCAAAATAAAATAATAAATAATCCTAATAATAAACAAAGTGGGGAGTGGGTTACTAGGGTTTTCGATTTTCACTAATTCAATCATATAAACTCTAATAATCTCTAAAATATTTTCTTTGTATTACTCGAGACAAATATCAAAATTAATCTCATGTCTCGGAAGATGGTAAGTTAAATTCTTAAATATTGTTTCTCCGCTGTGATTTCCTTGAATTCATAGGTAGTGATTCTAAAGCATTACATATCAATCCTAATGCATATCACGTCAAAGAACTTAACCAAAGCACGCATTATCAATTGAAAAACATAAATAATCAAGAAAATCACATGAACGATTAAATACCAAGCTATATGAAGTAAAATCACCAATCAATTAAATCATCATTAGAAATATCATTGTAGAGTCTATATAATTAAATTGGTTTCTATCTAAACCCTAACACAAATATCAGCAAAACATGAATATGGGTTTCTCAAAACCCATAAAAAGATATAGCAAAAGTAGAGAGTTAAAGATAAAACCAGTCAACATCTCTGCCCTGTACCGTCTCATTTTTCGCTCCAAAAAACCTTCCCCGAACCCCCTTCTTTCTTTATTTTTTTCTATTAATATCATCAGAAGCTACCCCTCTCACGTGCTTTTAAGAAGACCTCACTTCCTTTTTTGTTTCAATCAAGCCACTAACCTTTTGCCACGTCTTCTTAATTAGCCCACCTTCCTTTCTATCTCTTCTTTATTCTCTCTTCCTTTTTACTATGCAGACGTCAGACTCTGTCTAACCCTCGTTAACATCCAACTCTCATTTCATTACCCCAACGACTACTCCTGATAACCTCTTTCACTTCTTGTTTTTCGCACCACTTTCTTTCACTGTTTTTCACTTCTGCAACACATCCTACTTCCTCTTTTTCCTTGTCAGGTATGTGCTTTCTTTTGGTACACCATTTAAAGTCCAACAGGACCCGAGTATAAGTCCAACAACCAACTCGGTCCATTTAGCTAATATAATTGTAATATCGGGTTTTTTCGGTGTATCGTCTATAAAAACATAAAAATATATTATTAGCATAAAAATGGGCACCAACAAATATAGATAAAGAGGTAAAAATGTATGAATTGAATGCTTATCACCTAGCCAACGTATCATCACCTTGGCACCAAAAACCTAGCACCAAAATGCTAACCCTAAATCCTAGCGCCAAATGCGCTATCTTTCTTGGCTAGCTCTAGCCTGATGCGCCCTCGAGTAACGGCTAAGGCCAATATGCTCCTAACTCTAATGCGCCTCCCAGGGTCGATGCATCCCTAGTTAGCCTCACGCCCATTATATTTTCCTTGGCGCCATTGAACTCAAGCACGCCCCTAGTTTCTCCTCAGCGTCTATGGCTCCGTGACGCCCTTCTTGTCCTCCATGTCCGTGACGCCCTTGATGCTCCACGTCCTTGGCTAAGTCCATGACACCCTTGAACCTTCGCGTCCAACTTAACTCTATAATACCCTTGTCTCTTTTGCGTCCCAAGCTAACTCCGTGACGCCCTTGATCCTCCGAGTCCTGGCTAACTCCGTGACGCCCTTGGCCTCCTCTGCGTCCCAGGCCTGCTCGGTGACGCCTTTTCCTCTCCATAACGCCATTGCTCCTTTGCGTCATATAGCTCATATGCACCACTAGCTATACATAACACACCTCTGAGCAATGACCATGACCAATGCACCCTTGGATTAGCAACCTAGCCACAAGTACATTTATGCTAAAACCTTAGTGCTAACTATACAATTGAAGTGCTAACTTCAAACCCTCTTGGTACTAGCTTCCTGGCCCTAGTACAATTGATATTTATTAGAGGTTGTGCATATTGGTCTCATTCCTGAGACGTTAGCACATTAGCTTTTTGCATTAAGAAAGATAACACATTCTTATTCATACTAAGTGGCTAATACTAGTTTTGCTAGCTACTTCCCTCAGAAATACGCCTTTCTTCTCAATATATGTCCGACAGTGAGTCTTATATGAATTCCAGTGGGTTTCCTTGCTCAAAGAGTCCTCTATAACATTTGGCCTCAAATTCCTCTCAGACTTACGGTAAGTCGCTTCTAAGCTAATACTTAGCCATTAATATTCCATTTTATTTTCAAACAAGTACATGACCACTAAAAATTCCCAGACTTGACACTAATCAGTTTGGATATTAATAAAGTGAGTCGCACAACTTACCTCACTGACTTAGCAGGTCATTTGACTTGACTTAATCAAGACCATGATGGTTTATAACTCTACTATTTTCATAAGATATCAAATACTACATGGGGGGATTCTCACTGGGGTATTGGTCTTGTGGTCTACGGAATCGTGGGTGTTGACATAACCCCCACGAACAAGAAGGTAACAAGAAGTAGGCGGTTACAGAGAAGTTGAGATGATGAGGAGTAGTGGTCAGACAGGTCTTCCATACCTTTCTGGGAATCGCCCCACTACAATCATCACTTTTCCACCTTTCCATAAATTCCACAACTTCCGAGAAAATCAGTGTATCCTCTTCAAGCTGTAAATAGATGATTCTTATCTATTCGAAACAGGACAAAAGCACAAAATAATTCAATCAGTCAGAAGAAACTAAAAATTGACAGAGTTAGCCATTCCTCTATGGAGAATCCATTCTTCTTCACACACTAATGATATTTCTCAACCTTCTTTGCTTCCTTCCCCTAAGACCTACCCAAATCCTTTCCATTTTTGTAATCGAAGCAGGACGTGAACGGCCATTTCTTGGTTTAAGCTCGTTCTGTTCGAGATTGATCTCTCGAACCTACTTGAAAGTACCACTTTGCAGTATATATTTTTTACCATAAAACACTCTTATGCATTACTAGCCATGCCTAGTATGTCCCTGAACAACGATCATGGATAATGCACCCTTGGTTTAGCATAACCTTACTTAGCGACTTAGCCACAAGTACATTAATGTTAAAACCTTAGTGCTAACTATACAATATAATTGCTAACTTCAAACCTTTTTGGTACTAGCTTCCTAGCCCTAGTATAATTGATATTTATTAGAGGTTATGCATATTGGAATTATTCTGGAGACGTTAACACATTAGCCTTTTATATTAAAGAAACTAGCACATTCTTATTTGCGCTAAGTAGCTAGTGCTAGCTTTGCTAGCTACCTTCCTTAGAAATACATTTTTCTTCTTAATATAGGTCCAACATTAAGTTTTATATGAATTCCACTAGGTCTCCTTGCTTAAGTGAATAACTAATGCTTAAACCATGAAATACATTATAGCTTAACGCTTCATTCGCAATGAATGCTCCTCAAATTTCTCTTCCGAGCTTAAATACGCTACTTTAGCACTTTGCTTGAATATAATCCATAAATATGTGCCACTCCTCTTGGATGCGCCACAATCAAAAAGCAATGCCATAAAAAAAACGCATTGAACCTCTCAACTAGGCTAACCCTAGCCTTTTCTGATATAAGTTCCAAGATAGCACTAGCTATTTATCTTAGCACTGCATTGGCACTAATTAGCCACATTAGCGCTAAAAGCGCTAACACCTCTTGTGCTAAACCTTAGCACCTGGGAAACGATAACTAGCTAAAAATGGTCTTAGCTAGCACATTTTAGCCTAATAAGGCGTTATCCAACGTATCACCACCTTGGCGCCTCAACCCTAGAACTAAAAGTGATAACCCTAATTTTAGCCCCAAAAGCGCTAACTCTTCCAACCCTAGCTGCCAAATCCGATGCGCCCCTAGTGGAAAAATATGTCACGAGGCTTATACGTCTCCATGGCCGCGACCACCTAGCCTCCTTGGCATCCTAGCTCCTTGGAACCCTAGCCAAAGCTGGAGCACGTCCCTAGCACTGACATGTTAATGCTCCAGCACGTCTTCGAATAACAGCTGAGGCTAATGCGCCCCTAGCAAGCCATGCACGTCGCTGCTAAGGCCTATGCGCGTCCAAGGCCGATGCGCCCCTAGCTAGCGTCAGCGCCGTAGCTCCTCTGTATCCCTAGCTAGCCTCAGAGCCATGGTCTCTTACGCGTCCCTCAACCTCAGCGTCTTGGATAAGATGCGTCACCATCCATGCCTAGTACGTCGCTGAACAAAGGCCATGGCTAATGCGCCCTTGGTTTAGCATAGCCATACTTGGAAACTTAGCCACAAGTACATTAATGCTCAAACCTTAGTGCTAACTATAAAATTGAAGTGCTAACTTCAAACCTTCTTGATACTAGCTTCCTAGCCCTAGTACAATTGATATTTACTAAAGGTTGTGCATATTAGACTTATTCCTGAGATATTAGCATATTATCCTTTTATAATAAAGAAGATAGCACATTCTTATTTGCACTAAGTAGATAGGGCTATCTTTTCTAGCTACCCTCCTCAGAAATACGCCTTTCTTATCAATATAGGTCCAACGGTAAGTTTTATACGAATTCCAATAGGTCTTCTTGCTTAAGGATCCCTCTAGAACATTTGGCCTCAAATGCCTTTCAGAATTTTGTTAAGTCACCTTTGAGCTAATACTTAGCCATTAAATATGCCATGTTACTTTCAAGAAAGTACATGACTATTAAACTTCCTATAATCGACAGTAATCAGTCTGACTATCAATCCAATGGGTTGCACAACTTTCCTCGCTGAAATACATTATAGATTAACGCTTCGTTCGCAACGAGTGATCCTCAAATTGCTCTTCCGAGCTTAAATACGCTACTTTAGCACTTTGCTTGAATATAAGCCATAAATATGTGCCACTCCTCTTAGATGCGCCACAATCAAGAAGAAATGCCATAAAAAAACGTATTGAACCTATCAACTAGGCTAACCCTAGACTTTTTTGATATAAGCGCCAAGATAGCACTAGTTATTTATCTTAGCACTGCATTGGCACCAATTAGCCATATTAGCGCTAAAAGCGCTAAACCTTAGCACCTGGGAAGCGATAACTAACTAAAAATGGTCTTAGCTAGCACGTTTTATCCTAATAAGGCCTTAGCCAACGTATCACCACCTTGGCGCCTCAACCCTCGCACTAAAAGTGTTTAACCTTAATTCTAGCACCAAAAGCGCTAACTCTTCCAAGCCTAGCTTCCAAAACCGATGCGCCCCCTAGTGGCCAAATGCGCCACGAGGCCTATACGTCTCCAAGGCCGTGACGCCCCTAGCCTTCTTGGCGTACTAGCTCAGGCGCCCTATCCAAAGCTCGAGCACGTATGTAGCACTGACATGCTAATGCTCCAGCGCGTCTTCGAATAACAGCTGAGGCCAATGCGCCCCTAGCTCATGTACGCCCTATCTCCAATACGTACCTAGCAAGCCATGCAAGTCGCTGCTAATGCTTATGCGCCTCCAAGGCCGATTCTCCCCTAGATAATGTCAGCGCCATAGCTCCTACACATCCGTATCTAGCCTCAGTGCCATGGTCTCTTACGCGTCCCTCAGCCTCAGCGTCGTGGCTCTGATGAGTCACCATCCATGCCTAGTACGTCTCTGAACAAAGGCCATGGATAATGATCCCTTGGTTTATCATAGCCACACTTGGAAAATTAGCCACAAGTATATTAATACTAAAACCTTAGTGTTAACTATACAATTGAAGTGATAACTTTAAAACTTCTTGGTACTAGCTTCCTAGCCCTAGTACAATTGATATTTACGAGAGGTTGTACATATTGGACTTATTCCTGAGACATTAGCATATTAGCCTTTTGTATTAAAGAAGCTAGCATATTCTTATTTAAGCTAAGTAGTTAGTGGTAGCTTTTCTAGATACCTTCCTCATAAATACGCCTTTCTTATCAATATAGGTCCAACATTAAGTCTTATACAAATTCCAATATGTCTCCTTGCTTAAGGAGCCCTCTACAACATTTGGCCTCAAATGCATCTCAGACTTACAATAAGTCACTTTTGAGCTAATACTTAGGCATTATATATGCCATGTTACTTTAAAGAAAGTATATGACCATTAAACTTCCTATAATCGACAGTAATCAGTCTGACTATCAATCCAATGGGTTGCACAACTTTCCTCGCTGACTTAGTAAGTCATTCAACTTGACTTGACTTAATCAAAACAATAATGGCTTATGACTCCACTATTCACACGAGACATCAAATATAACAGGAAGGGATTCTCATTGGGGTATTGGTATGGCAGTCTACGAAATCATGGGTGGTGGTACCACCTCCACGAACAAGAAGGTAACAAGAAGTGGGCGGTTACAGAGAAGTTGAGAGGATGAGGAATAGTGGTCAGACATGTCGTCCATACTTTCCGGGCACCACCCTACTACAATATCCATAATCATCACTTCTCCATCTCTCCCTAACTTCCACGACTTACGAAAAAATAATGTGTCTCATTTAAATTATAAATATATGATTCTCATTTATTCCAAAGACAGACAAGACACTGAGTCTGGAGAAACAAAACTTACAGAATTAGTGATTCCTTTCAGAGAATCCATTTTCTTCTCCATATACTATCACACTGATATTTTCTCAAGATTCTTTGCTTCCCTCCCCTAAGACCTACCCAAATCTTTTTCCATCTTTGTAATCGAAGCAGGACGTGAACGATCATTGCTTGGTTTAGGCTCGTTCTATTCAAGCTTGATCTCTCAAACTTACTTAAAAGTATGATTTTACCGTATATTTGTTTTTACCCTAAAACAGGTAGATGATTCAATTAAGGCTATCTTCATTCAAGGGAAAAAAATCATTGGAAAACCCCATTTGTTGAGGGGACCTCAGAGTTGGATAGGTATTTGATAGATGGTTGTAAACCAAGTGATCCCAATTTTGACATATTGGCTTGGTGGCAAGCCAATAGTTCAAAGTATAAGATACTCTCATACATGACAAGGGATATATTATATGTACCCGTGTCTTCAGTTGCACCTGAATCGATATTTAATACATGAAAGCGTGTGCTTAGTCCCTTTGTATGCTAGGACAGTGGAGGCATTGTTTTGTAAGCAAAGTTGGTTACAAAAGTCCATTGCTCTTGATTTTCTATGTGACTATATGTCGGATGATAGCTCTAGCATCGAGGAAGGTAATGCAAGTTTTTCTACTTTTATGTTTTTTTACTTATTAAATCAAAGTTATTAAAGAATGTAACACATAGTTCATTTCTGGTTCTTGCAGAGTTATTGGGTCCTATACAGAGGTTTTTGATCCTTGAAGATGATTGATAAAAGGACTTAAATCACTTGTTTTACTTGGAGTTGGTCTTGTTGAAGACTCGTAACTTGGAAATAGTAGTGTTGTACAATTGTTGCTAATGAATGAAGATTTGAGTAGTTAGATAGTTGTTTGAGTGGTTGACTATCTTTTATTTTGGAATATTGTATGTTTATTTTGTGTTTATTTTGGATTACTATCTTATAGTGGTAGACTATATTAAATCAACCTTACTGTTTATTTTAATGTACTCTTGTCTCTTGGATTTGCGAAATAACTTATTGGAAATCAAGTCCTACAACTTGATCTATCTGGCCATTGCTTGCCTGGTGTTTGTGAGGAAAAACGAATTGAAGGGTATTTTAGAAAAAAGTGTGGTGAGAAGGTGACAATTCGTCAATCCTTAAAACATTTGTATTGTTGAAGTACTTTGTTTATATTCGAGAGATCAATCTATACAATCCTGGCCTAAACCAAGCAATGGCCGTTCTAGTCTTGCTTCAGTCACAAAATAAGAAGGAGAAGGGTTGGTCTTAGGGAAGGAAACGAGAGAAGGATGAGGTTAGAGTATCAGACTATGTGGGATGTGATTGGTGTAAATAACTATGATCAATTGAGTGCTCGAGTTCTTCTGTGTTTGATTGTGAAACTCAGATTTTTTCTCGTGGTAAAACTTGCTTAATTGTTCTCCTTTATTCAATAGATTGAACATCTATTTATATCATAGCTATTGTAAACACTCGACCTTTTTTCTGGAAGAAACTGTCGATGGTTGAGTAGTGGTGAAATGGTGAAAGTGGATAAGGTGTTAACAACTTCTTTCCACTTCAATTTCGGTTGAATAATTGGTTATTCAACTCACCATTCCTCTACTCAACTTCTATCGATCTTTCCAGAGTTTCTCTTTCAGTGGATGTACTGCTACACTAGGTGTCGTAGACGCCATACCATATTTGTGACATTTAATGTCTCATATAATGTTGTAGTATTAAACAATACTAATGTTAAGTCATTTAAGACCTGCTCAATGGGTCTCTTGAATGAAGACTCGTCTTACTTGACTTGACTAGTGAGTCTAGCAGAATAAAATAAATGTGTCTTTCTTGATTAGATGATGAGTCTAGCAGACTAGAAATATGTGTTTATTTATGAATATGGAATAATGTGTCCATCTTTATAAAATAAGTTATTGCTGCTGAGCATGAAAAATCATATGTGAACCCTCATACGAAAATATATGTGAGAGAGGCCCAGCATAGCTTAAGGGTTTTGAAACTGGTCAAAACCCTAATTTACCAAACCAAATTATTCACGTGAAATAATAGGGAGGAGCACCCAAATTTAATATTCACGTGAGTGGAAAAGGAATAATGTCCAATCTTGGTACTCAATAAGGGTAGAGGAGGAAACCTAGTTTGGTCCTCACGTGAAGGAGGAAAAGATAAAATTTTAGTCCGCACGTAATAAAAGAGGAGGAGACCGATTTGGTCTTCACGTGAAAGGGAGAAGAGGAGCATAGGCTCTAGTATTGAAGTAGGAGTATCATGCTTTACTCTTTGTACACAGCCTCATATATTGAGGGTAGAATAAATGCCAGTTTCTAATGAAAAGCAAGACGTCGAGAATTTTCATAAGAGTCTAGACGTCAATCTTTAATAAGAAGCAAGACACTCATATTTTACTCTTTGTACCCAGCCTCACATGTTGAGGGTAAAAGAGTAACTTTGTCAACTTTTGACAAGAAATACAAGTCGTGTGAACTTGATTCTATTTTTGAAGTCTTTTCTTGAGAATAGTTGTGTAAGCTTAGTTGCTTGACTAGCATACACATTGGAAGCAAGAGAGATAGAGATGTCTCCCTCTCTTTAAAATTTAGGGTTGAAATAGTCTGGCCAGAAGGCTGGAAATTCATGTTTTACTCTTGTGCTAAGCATACATATTGAGGGGAAAAGAATAAAATTCAGAATTGTTAGAGAGAAGCATGATGTCCACACTTGGTTTTGAGTAGGCGTGCAAGCTTGACCTTGAGAAGAAAAAACGCATGAGCAAGAGAGCTAGACGTGTGTGAAAATTAGGAATTGATATTTTTGACACGCTTTTGGAACACTTATAAGTGTTGCAAAACTGTTTTCAAACCCTAATTAAATTTAGTACACACTTTTTTCACCCTTTTTGCTACATTATAAGTGTTTCTAATTCATCTTCAAACCCTAATTAGGTTTTGAAATACTTTTTGTCACCCTTTTGCAACATTTGCAAGTGTTGCGGATTTATCTTCAAACCCTAATTAGGGTTTGAGTGTATTTTGACACGCTTTTGACATGTTCACGGGTGTTGCGAAGCGTTTTAAAACCCCAATTCGAATTCTTTTTATTTGTTTGCATTATTTGTCTCTTTAAGCAAAGGATCAATGCAACTAGGGTGGGATTTTTAGCTAGTAGATGTTATAAAATTGTATGTGTCATTTTTTTTTGACATTTAATTTAAGCACAATTGTGGCACTTTAATTAAATAAATATATATTTTTTAATATGTTAATATTGCTCAATTTGAACATAAATATTAACACAAGTAATTTTGGGGATTCAACTGTGGAATATATCACCCGAATCAAATTACTCTATACTAGTGTGCAATACATCTAGGAGTCTAAAAGATTTTATGTAAAAATCATAGAACATCTGGGAAACTTGTTAATGCGCCAGTGTTGTTCTAATGATTTTGTGTAGTGACGAATATTGATTAAATTCATCAATTTGATGTTATATGTTGGCCAGACATATAGAGAGAGAACATGGATATACGCCTGAGAGAGTAGGAGTGAACGCCTATTCAAGAATTCTTTTGCAGAATTTATCAAATTTTAGTATTTCTCAGACCAGAATTTATGGATACGTACTTTTATCATACATTCTGAAAGAGAATTGAGAATGTGTATTCAGCTCATGGCTACATTAGCCCTGTAGATCTTTTATATATGTATGCGCCTCCAAAATTTCAGGGCTTTATCCGGCTAAACCCTCGTTATTTCATGTGCATCCATGTAAACTATCTGCATTAATCAGAACACACTTATTATATAAAATTGCGAACATTCGGAATGAATGTTATGCCATTTCTGAATAGAAAACGCTAATTAGATGCATATCATTTAAATACGGAATCACATTGAACATCATTTCAAGTCGCAAACTTCTACGGCTGAATTCCTTGAATATGTTCTGAATGTACTGCATAAAAGCCAAGCATAACGTCAACATTAAATCTCATGCGATTGAGAATCCCTAAGCAGGCCATGGCTATGGTCACGCCATTAGCAAGTGCCAACGCTAGCAGCGGATAGGCAATGGCTACGACACCAATAAGTGCCAGCCCTAGCAAGACCTAACCATGCTCTCAACACCAACTAGCACTCATACGCTAACACTAGCAGCGCTAATACCAGCGTTAGCGCTAGCGTCCCATTCTTATCTTTCCCTTGTACGCTTCAATGCTTCTGCTGCGCCATTCTCGTTTGCTCGTGCCAGCGCCATTTCTTGCCTGCTAGTGCTAGCGACATCCTTTGTTGCTAACGCCATCATCTAGGCCACGACACTAGCATGTGCTAGCAACATCTCAATTGTGCCTATAACACTCGCATGCGTCATTGTCGCTAGCACAACTTGCATGTTGTGAACATGCTACAAATACGTCATTGTCATATTGTATTAGTATAAGCTTATTGATAATATTATTTTACGAAAAACTCTCAAATTACTCACATACTATGAGTCCATGACTCCACTAACTCCTACGAGAAATCAAAACATGTTACATGGGGGATTCTTCATGGGGTTTTGGTCTGGTGGTTATAGCAACATGCGGCGTGGCAACACCCCATGATGAGAAAGTTACGAAGTAGTGGTGAAGGTTATGGAAGTCAAGAGATGATGGAGTAATGGTTTCCAGAAACTTCCTAAACATAATGGGTGTAACTACACCATTATCTCCACAATCTCCATCTCTTCACCTCCTTAAAACCTCCACTACTTATGAGGAAAAATGTGTATTCCCAACTATTATAAATAGGCTACTTATCCCATTCAGGAAAAGAAAAACAAGCTGATCATACTCACAAGCTCTATTATTTTCTATAGTTCAACACTTCTACACACAATTCATCACATTGATTCTTAAACTTTCTCTGCTTCCCTCCCCTAAGATCAACTCATCTTCTCTCTTTGTAACTGAAACAAAACGTGAACGACCATTTTCTTGGTTTAAGCTCATTTTGTATGATTTTGATCCTCGAACCTAAAGAAAGTACTTCTACATTATTTTATTTTTTTCCTAGGAACAATTTTTAGGTACTAACAGCTATATCAGCCGATCGTTTTTAAACCCAAAAAATTTCCTAAAAATTTGATTTGAATTTTTTTACCCGTAAGTATTATCTATTTAACAACTAACTCATGTTGAGTTTGGTGTTTTTTTTTCTCAAAAAGCACTTCAAAAATATATATACGGTAATATATGTTCATACTAGTGCTTGATAAAGTTTTTGTATAGTACTTTTAATGCAAACCACTTCCAAAATTCCCCAATTTTTAAAAGAATGAGAGAAAGGGCATTTTAAAGCTCCAGAGGAAAAAGCGATGATCCAACCCTAATTTTCATAGTATGTTTTTATTTTTCTATCCCTATTTTATTTAATAAACGATAAAATTACCCTTAAGTATATAGAAGGAGGCACATGGTACGGTTCGGTTCGGTCTTTTACTAAACCAGTTAAGAAACTGAAGATTTTGGTTTCATGATTCTAAAACCGATGATTATTATTAGAGAATTCCGTTTGGTTTAAAACCGAGCGAGTCGATTTGGGACGTAACCCGACGGTTTTCGCAAACCGGAAATGTTAACGATATTTTTCATTTTTTTTTTTTAGTAAACATAATCTAGATCTATACAATTTTACAGAGAGAATAAAGATCTATTTTCACCATATGATACGACAATATAAGGTATTGAACCAAAGATTAACTCTTTCTACCATGAATATATATGAAAACCCACTAAAATTAACACTTATATAAGAAATTGCATTTTCAATCAATAAAAATTAACCAATTTTTATAAAACCCAGATCATGTTGTAAATAAATATTTGGTGGATTTACACCTTACTTACACCACCACCTTTTCATCTTCTTTTCCACCTTTTCATATATCCCACTACTTGTGACTACTACCATTAATAGTAATGAATGCATGTCATTAACCCTATTGTAAATGCTAATGAATTCCTTTTATCTTATTACCCTATAAATAGAGGTCATTTCTTTTATAATGGATTCGCCAATTTCTAGTAAATTAAGAAATTCTCTTTTCTTTTCTTCCTATTTCTTTTGTGCGATAGTACATTTTTTGATTTAGTTTATTTCTTTTGTACGATAGTATATTTTTTTATTTAGTTTTTAACATTTCATCATCACGTAGGCTCTGGTGAGTTATGAAGATTAAAATTTAGATATGATATTTAGTTTATAAATTTTCATGAACAAGATGCATCTCCTAATACGATCAACTGTAAAGAAATCTGCACTATTCATGATGATCATTTTTTTCCCTGGTAATATTGTTACTACATAATTTCAATGGAGCTAATAAAATTTATTTTATCATATTTTTTTATATAAAAAAATATTATTAGATCTTTTTTTTTATCATAAAATTGGGTTCTTTGATTTGAATTTTATTTAAACAAAATCTTGATTATGATAGAAAAAATTAACTTGATTATTTTTCCTGGATAATTTGAGGCCTATCAAATTTTGTTCCCATCTAAATAAGGGGAGGGGTGTCTAAAATGGAAGAATTCAGTACATTACCCTCACTAATTAAAATTATATTTATATCCTTATTCGTAATACTTCGAATCTATTTTTATTTCTCTCAAAACTGATCACAAATTGGATAACAAAAAAAAAAAACCAAATAATTTTTTTATTTGAAAATTTTGAATTTATTTTTGGTTCAAGAACAATCAGCCAATAAGGCACTTACACGATGGTCGATTGTTCTTGATGTTCTTGATCCATAAAGAACATCAACCAACAATCGGCATATGTTCTTCATTGTTATGGATAATTGTTCTTGATGTTCTTGATCCATGAAGAACATCAATCCGGAATCAGTATATTTTTGCGGCCGATTGATCATATTCGGCGGATACAATCTTCTACAAGTGCCGAATGATAAAAAAAAATTAAACTCAAAAAAAAATAACCGATTGATAATAAAACTCATAACCGATAGTTTTGTTTCATAAAAAATAAGTCTATAATCGGTGGATAAGGTTCCTCACATGTGCCGATCGTATAAAACTCAAATTCAAGAGTTTTTCTGTAAAAAAAATCCCAGAATCCGCTGATATAAATTCACTTATCAGCCGATTGTAAACTTGATATTTTCTTCGATTGTTTTGCTCATAACTTCTTCGTCCGACGTCATAATGACCTCATTCTTTTTGCATTGAACTCGTATTTTCATTCTATAAAAGATAAAGCTAAGAATTCCTAGATTTGAACAAGTTCCATTTGGTCTTGGATCAAACTTTGCATGTAGTACTACAAGACATCCAAGGAAGTAAGACATCAAATAGAACTTGTCTAAATTCATGAATTCTTAGTTATATCTTGTAGATACTTAAAATACGAGTTCAAAACAAAAAGAATCCGTCATCGGGTAAAGAAGTTATGAGCAAAATTGTTGAAGACAAATGTCAAGTTTACAATCGGCTGATAAGTGCATTCATTTTAGCCGATTATGGGGAATTGTTTTGCAGAAAAACTCTTGAATTTGTGTTTTTTATAATGGGAACACGTGAGGAACCTTATCCACCGATTATGGACGTATTTTTATGAAAAAAATAACTATCGTTTTTTGATTTTTTTTAATTAATCGACACTTGTGGAAGATTGTATCCGTCGATTGTGATCAATCGGCCATAAAAATGACGAAATATGCTGATTAATGTTATTCATGCATCAAGAACACTCGGCCATCGTGTTAGTGCCATATTGGACGATTGTTCTTGAATCCAATTTTTTTCCAAAATTTTAAATTTTTCTAAATCAAAATTTTTAAATTGTTCATGTTTTGATGATCAATCAATACTTGTTAATTTAGTATCTAACATGATTACTTAACTACTAATTGAAATAATTAACAGTAATCAATCAAGGAAAAATTAACTATTAGCAAAAATAGTCGGATAAAAAGTTTTTTATTTTATTTTAAAATGTAATTTTTTAACTTTTAATGGTAGGGTTTAAAAAAAAAAAATTATTATTGTTGATAACATAGAACAGTGATCCCTAAATTTTTTCTAAATTTTTCATGTCTTAAATAAAATAGATAGACCTCAAATTAGTTAAGTTATTTTTAATATCAAATAATATTTTCTTTATTTACTTATAGACTTTTATTTTATTTATAGATTTTTTATTTATTTTATTTTTTTATAAGGATTTTTCGATCATTAATAAAAATAGTTGGATGAAGAGTCCTACTTTACTTCCAAATGGCTCTTTTTTCTGGTCCTGTTTTCTGGTAGGCGTCAGATAATTTGAGTAGGCATAAATCTAGACAGGAAAAATAAGCAACGGAAATCAAAATCTTTTCCATTCTTTGGCGACTGGATTCCGTTCTTTGGATTTGAGTATCCGTTCCTTCCTTCATCTGAGTTCTTCATTTTTAGGTATTTACCATCATCATCCTTGTTTTTCCTTCTGCTAACCTTAATAGTAGTAGTATTGATTGATTTTGTAAATAACAGAACGGGGAAGGAACCCTGGTTTAATACTGATTCTTCATTTTATACAAACCCTAGTTACTCTGGGATTGGATTTGCAATGGAACCGTCATGTACCCCTTTTGATAAACTTGAAGTTGTTGACGCAAAACCTTTGCGGTGTCTTCCTCCTGGTGTATCCCCATTTGGAACTCAATTTCCTCCATCAAACCCACAAATCCCAATTCAAACACCATCAGTATATAATAAGGGTGTGGTATCAAAAGCCCCTCCAATGGGTGTAAAATCATCTCGTGTCAATGCAAACAATGGGGATAATAACAGTTTACCAAGTAATGGAGGAGAAAAGCGAAGGCTTAATCGACCTACTAAGAAAGTAAAACTCAGTGAAGAAGTTAGGTTGTTGTCACTAGAAGGCGATAGGGATTCGGTATCGAAAGTTTTGATAAAATTTGATGCACTCAGAAGAAGGCTTGCTCAAATTGAACCTGAACCAAGTAAGAGACCAGATTTAAAAGTGGGGACAATAATGATGAATAATGGGTTAAGGACGAATATGAGGAAGAGGATTGGAAATGTTGCAGGAGTTGATATTGGAGATATATTCTTTTTCAGGATTGAACTATGTATGGTTGGATTACATACTCAAACTATGGCTGGAATTGATTATATGAATATAAAATATGATCGAGTGCAAGAACCTGTTGCCGTAAGCATTGTCTCATCTGGAGGATATGAAGATCATGATGGAGATGGTAAAGTGTTGATTTATACCGGGCAAGGTGGTAATGTCTCTATCGATCAAAAGCTTGAAGGGGGAAATCTTGCATTGGAGAGAAGTGTGCACAGGGGTAATGAAGTTAGAGTTATTCGAGGTGTGAAGGATGTTGAGTCTCGCAAATCTAAAGTGTATATATATGACGGGCTTTATAGAATCGAAAAATCATGGACAGAAAAAAGCAAAATGGGTGCCGCTGTTTTCAAATATAAATTGGTGAGAATACCTGGACAACACGAAGCGTTCACTATTTGGAAATTAATTCAAACATGGAGGGATAACATTGGTTGTCGTCCTGGCCTTTTATTACTGGACATAACCTCAGGGGCAGAAAAGGTACCGGTTTCGCTTGTAAATGAGATTGATGGTGATAAAAGATCTCCTCGGTTTATTTATTTTAAAGGTCTCAAGTTTTCAAAAGCTATGGAGCCCTCGGTTGGCTGCAATTGTCAAGGTACATGCCTTCCAGGTTCCAATTGCTCTTGTATTCAGGTGAATGGAGGGGATACCCCACATGCCAATGGGGTTCTTGTGATTCAAAAATCTGTGGTACATGAGTGTGGTCCTTCTTGTTCATGTTACCCTGATTGCTCCAACCAAGTGTCGCAAAATGGTCTGAAAGTTCGTTTGGAGGTATTTAAGACCAAGGAAAAGGGTTGGGGCCTCCGGTCTTGGGATCCTATACGTGCAGGTATATTCATTTGTGAATATACAGGTGAAGTTATAGATATGGATGACAAAGGAGCAGATGTAGATGATGAATATACCTTTAACACTACCAATGCAGGAGACTACTCAAATGAATGGAATTATGTGCCTGAGCTAATAGAGGAAGAGAAACCTGTGTCGAATGAGAAATTCAAGCCTTCATCACCCATAACGATCAGTGCGAAGAATATGGGGAATGTAGCTCGTTTCATGAACCATAGCTGCTCTCCAAATGTCTTTTGGCAGCTTGTCTTACATGGCCAAAATAAGGATTCTTTTCCGCACATCATGTTTTATGCAATTAAACATATTCCTCCAATGACAGAGTTGACATATGATTATTCGAAATGCGGGAAAAAGAAACAATGCTTCTGTGGGTCTGCAAACTGCAGAAGTTTTTTTGGCCAGGAATTTTGTAAAACAGAAAATTCGTGATGAAAGAATGATTTTGGTTTTCGCTTTCTACAAGACAAGGTTTTTTAAATCTCCGATTTTGCTGACAGCTTCTTGAACTGTGATGAAGAAATAATTTCTGAACTGTGTTTGCTCTTTCTTCATTGAATGGTTTGATTAGTTATGTTGTGCTCTAGTTCAAGTAAGAAACTGTATCTTGCATTCTTGCTGCAAAAGTTTTTCAGCAGTATAGATGTATCAAAAGAAAATGAAAATAACCCAACTAACGAATTACCTGCCTTCTTTTCTTTTTTACCTACCTTACTCTACCGTCTTAGACCATCTATCCAACTAAGTGATGCATAGTTGCTTATACTGGAAAGTTACGAAGGAGTTGTGTTTCTGAAGTGGTTATCTGCTTCTTGTTTAAAATTACTCATCTTGGATGAGTTTCAGGAATTTCTCTTAGAGACTAGTATATTACAAATTTGTCATATTGTACGACTAATGGAAATCCAATGCAGTGTGGGAATATCCTTTTTATGAAATAGCAACGTTAGGTAACTAAGAAAATTGTTTAGACACGGTAACTTTAGTATTGAATAACGTAGGCATTTAGGTTGTAATTTTTCTTCCTCTAGATGTCATACATCTACTATAAATTGGGGGAAGAAGAGGGCGTTAGCTTAACTTCATTATACGATCGATAGTGATTAAAGAATACGAGTCCAAGATGAAATATTTGGTTGTGTTTCTTTCTCTTATTCTGGTGCTGCACGAAGTCCATGTTTTCTCCATGGCTGCTTGTCCAGCATCGAAGGATGAACCTTGTCCAGCGCCAATACCTGATCCACCCACGCCTGCACCTTCCCCTGCGCCTAAGCCTAAGCCTCCCCCGGGGCCTAAGCCTAAGCCTTCTCCTGCGCCTAAGCCTAAGCCTCCCCCTGCCCCTCAGCCTGCTCCGACCCCATGTCCTACACCTGTTCCTCCCCCTACTCCTATACCTCCTACCCCCGCTCCAGCACCTGCCCCTACCCCTGCTCCATCCCCTCCTGCGCCTGGCCCCCCTTGCGCTGACCCTATCGAATTTTATCCCTGCGTTGAATTGTGGATCCATCCAACCGTTTCAGGGGCTGCTGTCTGCTGCCAGGCGGTACGTAAACACCAGGATTGCCTTTGCTCCTTTTTGGTGAATCCTAAAGTGAAACCATTTGTATCACCTCATACTGGAAAGATCTTAGGATGGTTATGTCATTTTAAGTTTCCGAATTGCGAGTGCCAATAAGAGAACATATTGCTTATGCTCATACTTCTTCTTCTTCTTGTTACCTGCATGTAGACGTATAAGAATAAAAGGCCGAGATAGATCATTGCTACAAGATCTTCGGTGCGAGTTGTATACGAATAATGATGATATAATATAATTTTTCTGCTTGGTTACATTATGAGTTTCATCCCATGTATGTTTCGCTTGTGTATTCTCAAGGAATACTGACTAAATGGTTAAAATTAGTAAAGCAGTCTCCTTCATTTGAAAATTCCATGACTTGCTATGCAATAACTCCAGATACAGCCAAGTATACACTAATTTTTTCAAAATTTTGTCTAGTTTTCAAAATAGGACCATGGTTCTGGCCTGCGTCCACCGGTTAAAACATCATACTATTAGTCTTTCATTCCAAGTGGTTACGCCCTAAAGTTGAAAATGTAATAGTCCCTAAAGTGGTTACGCCAGATTTTGTACAATCTGTTTATTGGTGTCCACCAGATGGAATAGCTATCAAAGTTTATTTTGATGTATCTTTTATATATTGTGATCAGCCTATTGGTATTGGACTAATTATGAGAAATGGTGCAGGCCAATTCGTTGGAGCAAAAGGAGATAAATCACAGGGATAGACGAGGAGCAAGGAGAAGCAATTACAGCACTCGAAGCAGTTAAATGGGCTAAAGAGAAGCATATTGAATTGCTGCACTTGGAAGGGGATAACTATAATGTAATTGAAGCTATTAATAGTGCTGTGGGTAGAATAAAATGGACAACAAATAGTGTTGTTCAAGAATGCATTAGTTTACTTAGTAATCTTACTAGTTGGTCATGTACTCATGTCAAGAGAGATGCAAATAGAGTTGTAGATGAATTAGCAAAATTTGCAAGAGTTAACAATATTTCTGAATGGGTTAATAGTCCTAACTTCCTCAAGGAAGTCCAGGAAAGACAATGTGAAGGTTTAAATTTCATTATTAATAAACTTTTCATCTCTTATCTAAAAAAAAACTAGTGGTTCATCTTGGGGGCACTCAGATGCAGAAACTATTTCAAGCTTTTGTTCATAGCATAAGCAGAAATTAATTTTAAAAATAAATAAAAGATTGAATAGTACAAAGTATTGATGATATACATAATCTTCTACAATCACAGTGAAGGGAGGAACTTCATATCTACTAGTCCTTCAAAATTCAGGTCGTGGAATGTTTACATGATATACTACCGCAAGAAGAAACAAGGAATACAAAAAACAAAACAAAAAAGGAAAAAACACGGAATTTAATCAGCATCAGTGATCGCCTGTTCGTAATACACCGTCTTTGTTGGTTCCCCAACGCAGAGTGAAATCCTGAGAAACTTTGAATAAACAGAGAGCTTTGCAGAAATGGGTGCTGGTTAACCCAAATTATAACATCTCTCCCGTGAATCTTGTTTGGCCCCCTCCTGCCAGAGTACTACAGCAGGAAAAAACAAACAGATCAGGCTGAAGCAGTAGGAGATGGATGGAACGCTGTACCACATGCGATCCATGGTCTCTTCCTTCCACACGGGAGTATACAAGGTGGAACCTTTTCCCACTCCCTCCTCGAAAAATCATAGGTAACCACGCGGTTCATCTGTCTAGATCTCAAGGACAGCATGATCACACCTTTGTTACCTAAACAAGTCATCTTAATGTGCTTCCCATAAAATTCTAAGCACAATAAATTTGGCATTCTGTCAACCTCCTTCCACAAGAGCGTCATCTTCTGAAGCTCCCATATGCACACACACGTGGCTGCATTCTTTGTCTGCAGACCAACAAGCATGACCTTGCCCCCGCACTCTGCAAGAGTGTGATCCGACAGGTGGGGTGGGGCCGGAACAGCATACTGCTTCCACACTCCGTTATCCATGTCGTAAGACACAATCCCTTCCGGATCAGCACGCATGAAGTACAGCGAACTGTCAATGGACAAGGTTTGGGATCGGAAGTTTAAGAACAGCGGAAGCTTGATGCTTGAAGGCATGCCTCCAGGCTTGGTCCAAGTGTTCTTCCCTGAGTCATAAACCTCATGCTCCCCGTCAGATCCCAACCAGAGGATCTTGTACCCCTCAGTGGTCGAATTCCTATTCACAGTCATCCCCACAGCTATACGAGACCACACACTTACTGGCCTTGCAGGCAGTTCCTTGAATGACTGAGTCAAAGGGTTACACACAAAGAAGTTCTTGTGCCCAATGTCCAAGAAACAAACAAGACCACCAGCTGAAGCCACTGGGAGCGAGATCACCTTCTCAGGTAAATTGGATATGGAAGGATGCTGCCATTTCTTCATGGAAGGGTCAAATATGGCTCCACTGTTTTCATGCTCGTGAGTGATTGTGTAAAACCACGGGTTCTCTTGAAAGACTTGAGAATAACGTTGAGAGAAACTGGGAGAGTCCACCAAGAGATTCCATTTCCTGCAAACTGATCTGAAGCGAAAAATTGTGGCAACAGGGAGTCTTGCAATTACAGCTTCAAAGAGGTCCTCAGGAAATTCTTTCCAAATTTGGTGTTCCATTATCTCGGTCAAACCAGCAGGTTCTAGCATTTTTATACAGTATCGTTCTTTTCGGGGTTTTTTGGCAGGTGGAAGAGACATGAGAGGCTGCACCATCTTGAAATTGCCAGATTTCCTTTCCTTCATTACAAGATCGTAGCAACCATTACGCACCGGGCTGTTATCAAGGTCAAGGAAGCACCAACTGTGCAAAGAGAAGAAAAAAAAAGAGCCAAAATTCAGAAACCCCCACTTGAGCTAACAGCTGCAGAGGTCAACCAAGGATATATCCTGAACGATTTTGTAAGCTAACTAACAACTGCCAATAGATCAATTCTAGACGGAAGAACTGTCACCAACTAAATACGAAACATCTCCAATATAGCATCCAAAATATGTAAGTGGTAAATCCAAAGCAGAACTGCAACATGTACTGCATATTTCAGACTACAAACTTGGTGTAACCCTAGTATAATTTGTGGGGAACTGCATCAACCCCCTCTTTTATGGGGTGTTTATGAGTGTAGGTATAACTTTAAGCATGACAGCAATAGCATAGTTAGAAAGAAAAAAGAACACACGTCTAAGTTATGTGCATGAGCTAGTCATCAAACATCTGTCCATTGAAAATGGAGAAAATTCATAATTCGGAAAACAAGTTATGTTTTCTTTTTTCCTGATATGCAACACTAAATGATATTACCAGGACATACAGAGTAGATTCCTAACTAACTTGCGGGTTTCCGACACTGCTGGAGTGGTGTAAAAGACGCACGATATAAAACAACAGACACGCATAAGCAAATAAATAACACAATGAACAGTAGTTTAATTGACACAGTATATCATCACCTAGGAGTAGAAGAAGAAGTCATAGAGCAATGTAAACACACAGACAGGCGGTCTTTTCAAACTTTAAAATGCCAAACCACTTGAGAAGCTCACTCATGAAAGATAGCATAACGTCCATTACAAACAAACATTTATCAATTAAACTACTCTTCTGTATGTTACTTGCTTACTTATGGTTGGAAGACAAACTAACACATTACCTAATCGATGAATCTCAAACTTTCTATCAAATCTAAGTTAACCAATTCAGTAAAGTTAACCAAATGGACAAATGATTTAGTTAAAAACACAATACCAAAAGGTCTAAACTTGGACCGAATTTCTGATGAACTGATCACATTCCCCAACAAATAGCTGGATTTTCTGCCCAATTCACACGAACGGAAGCCAGATACAACGAACCCATACATCATCAACATGGGAGAAAGACTAGAATTTCAGAAATCTCAAACATGGAAAATCAGACAATAGAATAACAACAACAATGAAACCAGAACACCAAGCTACAAAAATACCTAATTTCCACCCAAAACAACCGAAAGAAGCAATTAAATTCCCATAAACACAGAAAATCATGAAAACAAAACCCTCAAAATTTGATCTACTGATGAAAAATCAACAACTTGGGTTTCTCTTAAATTTGCTGTTGGACTTATAAAAATGATGTTTTTGACAGAGTAAACCTAGAAAACCACGAACACAAAAGAGAGAGAGAGAGAGACAGACCTGTGTTGGTGTTGGTGATGTTGTGGGGTTTGAAGGTGGTGGTGGTGGTGGTGGTGGTGAAGAGGAGGAGGAGGTGGAGGAAAACCGTAGAGTTCCCAAAGCTCCTGAACTTGTCCGATAAATTGCCTTAGCATGGCCAAGCACTCCATGCGGCATCTCCCACTTGTTCTTATTTCTTTCTTCTTTCTTCTTTCTTCTTTCTTCACTGGAAGAGTAAGAGAAAAGAGAAGACTTTGATAAATTTACTGCTACTACCCACTCTTCTATTTCCACATCATCATCATTTCATTCATCCATTTACAAAGAGGAAAGTAAAAGTGGAGGAGACTCTAAATCTAAATGCTAATATATTCCTTATATTGACTAGTGAGGGATGTTATTCACTCTCACTTTTTGTTAAAGCTGTTCAGTTGTTCTGATTCTTCCATCTTTGTCCTTGCCAGATGCCAGTGTTTATATACACACATTGTTCTTTTTACATCCTTGAAATTGTGCTTTTCTTTTTCCCTAACTACATCCTTTTGTATGAAACTTGATTTAGGGCTCCCACATCTGTAGAGGGGCTCCAATGTTAAGATAGGGTGATTCAAAAATGAATTAAGAGATGTCCTAAAAACTATGTTAAATGTCCATATTACCCTTCAATCAATTAAAACCTAAACAAAATAAAACCTCATAAAATTTCATTTCAATTCAAAACCTTCCCTCTCCCTTCATAACTCCTCCTTCTCCATTTTAACCAAATTTCTTCATCGAATCAAAATTTTGTCGTCGATTAAACTCTAAATTTCGTGATGAAGAATCCTACTAAAAGTGTAGAAGGTAGTAGTGATGACAATCCGGATAAAACTAAACAAACTAATGAAAAACTTGGGTTACGGAAAAATTTACGGTTGGGTTCGATTGGGAAACCCAACCGTAAATTATGTTCGAAAGAACTTACGGTTGGGTTCCATTCGAACCCAACCTTAACTGGTTTGTTCTCCATTTTACGGTTGGGTTATTAAACAAACCCAACCGTAAATTTAAAGGTAGGATATGAAGATGACATTTTACGGTTGGGTTCGATTCTGAATCCAACCGTAACTAATCTTTAAACCCAACCGTAACTAATCTTCAAACCCAACCATAAAATTAGATGAATATATTTGAAGATTTTTTCATTTCTATCTTGTAGAGAATTGAAAGACGAAGCCAAAAAAATGAGGTCAATCGGACATCGTATGAGGGAGTTATGATCAAAATGGTGAAATACAAAAAGTATCCAGGAAGAATTACGGTTGGGTTCGACCTAATAAACCCAACCTTAAATCTGGGGATTTTGGGCTTCATTTTTGTGTCATATTTACGGTTGGGTTTATTGGGTCGAACCCAACCGTAATTCTTCCTGGATTTTTTTTTGTATTTCACCGTTTTGATAATAACTTCCTCATACGATGTCCGATTGACCTCATTTTTCTTGGGTTGGATTCGTCTTTCAATTCTCTACAAGATAGAAATAAAAAACTCTTCAAATCTATTCATCTAATTTTACGGTTGGGTCCGACGCTAAAACCCAACCGTAAAATGTTTACTAGTGATTGTTAGTTATGGTTAAATGGGTGATAGGATGAACACCTAACCGTAATTGTTTGTTACTGTTTGGTCCGATGCTAAACCCAACCGTAAGACTGTTACAATTTGGTTTTCATCCTGAACTAACGGTCACGGTTGGGTTGGGAAGAACACCCAACCGTAAATGGCTTTTACGGTTGGGTTCGACATGAAAAATCAACCGTAAATTTCTTTGAATAAAAAAAAATCATCTTTTGTAACGCAATTTCATCAAATTTGAGCCATTAAAAGACCAAGAGTTTAAGTTAGAAGTATACCTCACTACTCTAGTTGATTGAATCAAAATCTAGGGTTTTAAAAAAAAACCTACAAAATTATCTTACATTTCTTCTAATTTGTCTTCCCACCAAACCAAAAAGAAAAAAAAAATTGATTTGATTTCATTAAGTATAATACTCCCTCCATTTCAGGAAAAGAGTTATTTTTCCTATTTGCACAATTGTTAAGGCAAGATGAGAGAGAATAACTTTTATTATTTATTTCCAGATTTACCCTAACAAAAAGTTTAATACTACATATATCTTCATAATGAGAATAATAACATTTCTTAAAATAACAAGGGTAATTTTGAAAGTTTGTTATGTTGAAAAATGAAAGTAACTCTTTTGTTGGAACAAAAATTTAAAGAGAAAGTAACTCTTTTCCTGAAACGGAGGGAGTATTATTTAAGATCAATTATGTTTAGCCTAATCTATTAGCTAATTATTTTTACTAATACTAACTAATCAAGGGTAGTTTAGTCATTATGAAAATATTATGGATAAGAGGTTTTTGAATTTTACTTCAAATGTCTCTATTTCGTCTTATATGAGGAGCCCCTCTATGAATTGAGGAGCCCCTAAATCAGGTTTCTTTTATATATCATCCGCTAGTCCCCCGATCTTGTTAAAATTGGTAACTATTGTTAACCTGACTGATTTTATGTCTATCCATTTTATTTTAGGTCTATCACTAAAAGTTAAAATAGGATCATTATAAAATAAAGTCAATTTTTTTTTATCCAAACTATTTTTGTTACTAACTAATATGTTTAATTAGTGTTAATTAATCGTGTTATTTATAAATTAATTGTTTTAGTTGTGAAATTAATTATTGTTAATGAATAATTAAAACATAAAAAAATTGAGAAACTTAAAATAAATAAATTAAAAACATCAAACTAGAATTGGTAGATATGATGACACACGTATGCCGATTTTGGTTTGATGTTCTTCATTGACGAAGAACATGAGGAATCGACATATATGGGTGCTCATATCTGTTAAAAATATTATTTTGTATTGGTATGCTAAAGATATTGTTACCATGCTAGTGTTATTTGGTCATCAAGGGTTATAATTTCCTTCTATAGTAATTTTAATTAGTTTCCTTTTTCTAGTTATTTTCTCTTTAATATATTTGTTATCACTTATATAAATATGGCTTTTTCCCAATTGAATGATTGAGAGAAACCGTCCCTCTGATACCATCTTTAACAATATCAACTGATTTTAAAAAATCTCACTCTAGAATCGGTCGATATTGACATTCATATCAACCGATTGTTAAAAAAAACTCAAAAACGATAGTTTTTTTTCATAAAAATCCATCCATAATCGGTAGATAAGGTTTCCCGCATTTTCCGATTCTAAAATACTCAAAATTCAAAAAAAAAAACCCAGAATCGGTGGATAAGGTTTCCCACGTGTGTCGATTCTAAAAAACTCAAATTCAAAAGTTTTTATGTAAATGTTTTTACACTGAATCGGTGGATATAAATGCACTTATCTGATAAATGCATAATTTATATGTTTTGAGTATCATTATTACGCTTATTTGCTAGATTTCATATGAATTATCTTTTATTATTATTACTTTTGTATATTATGTCTTTTGTAGGTTGCATCTCTAAAAGAAGTGAAGATTGAGTGCTTTAAAGGAAGAATCGCCAAAGACCCAGTGGATCTCACTCAAATCCAGGATTTCTACCCACCATATCGAAGAGAACGAGAAAACGAATCCAACCTTGAAAGAATGAAGTCATTCCTACTTCGTATGACAAAGTTATGGGTGGAAAAAGTTTTACTTGAAAGGCGTTAAAGGGAACCTGCACTATTACTAAAGGGTTGTTCAAGAATTGGAATTATGTTAATAGCGCCAGTGGTTTTGATAAGGGGCACCACCTTCATCTCCTACACGTCAAACAGAATTAGGCTTGAGTTTTCCGGTTACTCTGTGATGTTGTCACTTTGATATTAAAGGGTTAAAAGGAGTGTTTCGAGTTGGATATGCTCAGATTTAATGGAGAAAAGAGAAGCTGGTGGATTGTTAATCAAAACAGGGAAGAAGATTGAATTGCAGCCGTGATTGATTATGATCGTGATCATGATCGATGCGGTTATTTTGGATTGGATTGATTCTCGATATTGACTGGATCAGTGGGTTATTAAAGGTGTTAGAAGGCATGGGTTATGGCTGAAAGATAACTCCATCTAATGTGAATAATGATGCATGATCAGAGATGGAGTTGCTACTATTACTCGGTGGTGATGAAATTGTTAGTGGCATAGAAGATGAACCTGATGGTGACAGATGAGAGGAACTCGAGAGATGGAAGAACTCGATGTTAGAGCTGTTAGTGAACTTGAACATGGAAGAGAGAGTTGTGGCTGTTGGAACTCGATGATAGTGATGCCATTGATGGTTTGCTGTGACGTGAATGATGTTGAAAATGGAGTGTTTGGCAGAAAGAAGAGAATGGCTTGAGGTTGGTGGTTGTGGTGTTCGAATATGAAACAGAGTTGAAAGAAATCTAATTTATGTGATGCGAGAATAAGGGAACTAAGTGTTGGTAAGTTGAGATAAATTAGGAACTGAGTTTCAAAACTCAGATGAAAATATTTTCCGCGATGGGTAGGAGTTATTGAGCCAACGAAGCAAAAAGTCCAGAAAGAAAATATTTTCTCGATAGATTCAGGGTTCAGGATTCAACCCGTCGAGAGAACCTGGGAGCAAAAGTTTAAAGTCAGAAAGAATTTAATTTCTCGATGGCTTAAGAGCAACTGCAGCGGTTGGAGTAGAGTAAAGACCAAAATCCAAATTTTGTCTGCTCTTTTAAAAAAAAAAATGCAGCGGTTTTAGACCAAATTATGCTCGGACGCCTTTATAACGAGACGTTTGTTGTTGGGCGTTTTCGTAAATGGACGTGACATGACACGGAAGCTTGTTTAGTATAACGTATGTTGTTGGGCGCTTATTTAGGTGAGCGTATGATATGTATGAAACCATACGCCATTGTAACTGAACGTTTTATATTGATACGCTCCTTTAGGAAAACGTATGTTTAAGCGTCCACCCTAACCAGCGTCTCTTATCCAAACGCATTCATACAAGAACGTATGTAAGTTGTGCGTTATCTTGTGTGGACGTATAATGACAGACGTTTTTGCTGATAGACGCCTGGATGCCAAACGCGTCCCTATAAAAGCGTCTATATATGAAACATCCCCTGGATGGAGTGAGAAGCTTTCCTAGAAGAGCTTCTCACTAACCAACGTGTAACTCTAACTAACTTGAAACAGAAGCTTTCCTAGAAGAGCTTCTCACTACCATTACGTCTTCTTATAGAGACGTCTATGCGTCCTGCGCTCACTAAGTGAGCGTATCCACTCTTCAGTTGTTCCGGCGCTCACCTACTAGAGCGTCACTTCCTATACCTAGCCAGACGCTTTCTTAACATAACGTATGATAAATTAGCGCTGCTTCAAGGGAACGTTTAATCCAGACGCTCTTATGGGTTGCGTTTGTTTAACGAGCGTTGTCTTAGTGCAGCGTGAGAGCAGACGCTTTTTTGGGTGACCGTTTCACTAGACGTCGTTCAGCAACGCCGTCCGTGTTTCAATACGTTCTCTTAGGAGGACATTTAGGTATTACGCTGTACCAGAAGAGCGCCTGACTATATATAGGTTTGGGACCAAGTTTTCTCCAATAATGTACATTTGATCGTCAAAATCCTATTTTTACTCGCCCGTTGGGCCTGATTATTAGCGACCAAAGAGTAAAAATGGGGTTTACTCTTTGGTCTGGTCGTCTGTTACAGTTGCCCTTAGGGCGTCCACAGTCATGGGACCAAACCCAAAGATCAAAGAGTAAAAATTTTACTCTTTGATCCGTCCCAAACACAACGGGTTCACCACTAAAAATGATCGGGCGGTGGTCTAGGATAATGCTTGTTGTTGGGAGGGCATCTGGGTATACGTTTATTGAGACGGGTGGTTTTCTAGTATAACGCTTGCGTGAGGCGGACATCTGGTTGAACGCTTGATGTGGGGCGGTAACGAAGATTACGCCTGATGATAGACGGACTCCTAGACGCACGCCCAGGGACGGGCGCTTTACTAGACAAACGCCTGATGGAGAGGTTTCCTAGCATTACGCCTGATCAATTGTGTACACATGCGAGAGAAATGTGTGCGGAAAAATACGGGCGGTTCCCTAGCATCCCGCCTACAAATCCAAGCGGACTCCTACCACACCGCCCCATCAAGCGGACTTCTACCACACCGGCCCATCACGATCTTCCCTGACCTGTCGTCCAGAAACTTTACCGAAACCAAAACAAAAATCAGACGTGTTCTTCTTAAACTCAAATTCAGATAATAACCCATACTTCCCATGTTCTTCTAAGCTTCTAAAACACCTCTTAACACTTCGAAAGCAACTACCGAACCCATAGCAAATTGGCGTGAACTCTTGAGCAATGATTAGTCGTGATTTGTAGTTGAACTGCTGAAGTCGTGAAGAAATGACCGTTCATTCATTCCTCAAACACTTGTTATACATCACTTTGACAATGGAGAGGCAGTTTTCTGTCGATATCTCCAAGTCCTTCTACATCTCCTTCCCTGCAACAGAAACCATAATTCAATCATTCAACAGAAACCATTCATCTTCAATTCAACCGTAAACCCATTTTCTATTCCTCTCTGATTCTTGTTCACTTCCATCTCAACTATGTTGCTTGTTATTCTCTGCAATAGATTTCAACATATATTCAGTTTCAAACAAACCCACATCCATAAGCTACTCTGAAATCTAGTACT
>JAJJMC010016440.1:7182680-7226882 GCA_023531435.1 Papaver californicum
AGTTTCAAACAAACCCACATCCATAAGCTACTCTGAAATCTAGTACTGCAGTTACCTCCTTCATCCACTGAAATCGGCAGTAACATCAATTCTTTCTTCTCATTCTTGTTTGAAACTTGAAATCATCATAATCTTCCATCTCGGCATTACAGAACCCCTCTTCTATTTCCATCTCTACTTCATTGCGAATGAACCATAGCAGTAAAACCCATCACAGATCGAGCCACTAGAACCCTTACTTTCTTCTTTTATTCAACAGCAATGAAATCATAACGGTAACAAATCATCCAGGGGGACTCCTAGACGCACGCCTAGAACTAGGAGGAGCATCATACGCATGCTCTCAGTTGGGAGGAGCCTTAGCATTACGCAAGGACCAAGCGGATTTCTAGCATTACACTTCAATGTGACGGTGATTTGGTTACCGCCTGTTAGTGGGCGTGATCCTGGACGCACGCTTCATTAGGCATAATCTTGGGTGAACGCTTCATCAGGCGGAGATTTGGTTAATGCCCATGTTTTCAAGCATTACGTTAGAGGAACGCCTTCTATCAGACGGTTAACTACACGCCCGCCTTCCATCAGACGGTTCACTACACGCCCGCTCGACTGTAACTCATTTGGTCCGGTTTTGAGACCATTATTGGCCTGAACAGTAGAAAAAACGGACCAAAAAGTAAACATACTCGTCCCATTATGGTATGTTTTTGACGGAACAAATACCATAAATGGGTTTGGTCCGTCTTATACTCTTACCATTGTGGACGCTCTTAGCCGTCGAGAGATTGGGTGAAGTTAAAGATCAGGGAGAAAAAAAACAGGCTTTTGTATTTAAATGTAGAAACGGAATTGGGTTGGTCCCTAGTCAGGATTGCACAAGCCTGTTGGCTTTACGGTCTAGTTAGGAGAGACTTGGTTCACGTTTTGGCTAATCTTTGGCGACCTATCTCGACCAGGATTCGACAACGGGCACTTCTATTTTTGGGAAACCTATTTAAGGGACAATTCACTTTTTTTAGAGCTATCTTTTATCATATATATAATATATCTTAACTTTTGGAGAGAAGAACAAAGGGTTTTGGAGTTGAAGATTTTATACAACCTAGGGTTTGCTTAACTTTTATATCTTATTATTTTTCATGGATTTTAAGAAATCCATTATGAATTAATTTTCGTATATTGGTTAAGGATGTAACCTAAGTCATGAACATGTTATTCAATTGATACATTAATTCCATTATTCACTCTTTTGCATATCGTTTAAGTTTTACTAAGCATAATAATTATTTGATTGTGTTCAATTAATATGATTAGTTATTTCGCATGTTTAATTCAAATATTAAATATCTTTATAACTTCTCTATAGCTAATTAGGAGTCTTAGGTAATTTATCAAGAACCCTAAGAACTAGTAGTAATTTGTGATCACTAGCGGTGCGAATCGTGAAGGAAGTCACAAGTAAAACTTGGCCTAGGTTGAATATACCACGATTTTGTTGTATTTCCTATGAGTAACCTGTCTCACAGAATTTAAAGTTTTCTTCAAGTTGAATCTCTTAGCGATAAAGCATTATGTTATTTGCTAGAAAAGAATTCATATATTAACGATTGCAATATTTGTTGATTTGTGGAGACGTAACGAAGTGTTGACACCGATTGGGGATACTTTAGGGTTATTGGTAACATGAGAGTGTGAATGACGATGTTGATGTTTGATTGCATAGTATGTGTAATGATGGACGACGAATTCCTTAACCAGTTTTCTCTTATAATATTTTATCAAACACTTTCAACTTAATTTTTAGTTTAAATTACTTTGAACAACAAAATCCCCCATGTTTACAAGTTTTAAATACAATTAACAACCCATATCTCCATGTGGATCGAATTCGTTCTTATTACTATACTCTTATTATAATTGTGAATTGAAAATACTTGAAATAATTTTACTTGGCTGACAACCGACCAAATTTTGGCGCCGCTGCCCGGGAGGCATAACTGATTGTTATTATTTTTTTGATTTCTTATTTTTAGTTTTTATTTTAGTTTTGAGAATTTTTTTTCATATACTTATCTTCTGGCTCCTAAACCGAAACCGAAATCAAAGCATGTCGGGTTTCCACATATTGGAATCGAGGCTCGGAGAGGGACTGTACTGAAAGATAAACATGAATACAAACAAGAGGAAGCAATGGATGACGTAAACCGTACACTGAAGGACTTAGCTTCTCACAAGCTGGATACACAACAATGGTGTATTCAAATAACATCTACATATGAGATCAAGCCACGGTTGATCCGTGAGCTACCAAAGTTTCATGGAATGACTAAAGAAGATCCAAACAAACATCTGATGGATTTTCACAACATAGGCATGGCCATGCTACCAAAGGATACAGATGCAGATGAGGTTATGTTTCGAGTTTTACCATTTTCTTTGATGGACACTGCAAAGGAATGGTTGTACTATTTACCATCTGGTAGTGTTACAACATGGAATGGGTTGAAGGAACATTTCTTAGAAAGGTATTTTCCTGCATCAAAGGGAACTCAGATTCGTAAAGAGATTTGCGGCATTAAGAAGATGGCAGGAAAATCATTGTATGAGTTTCGGGAAAGTTACAAGAGATTGGTGGTTAACTGTATGCATCATCAATTCAGTGATTTATTGATAATCAAGTATTTCTACGAAGGTCTTCAAGCAAGTGACAGGAATCTTCTCGACGCTGCAGGTGGTGGTGCACTAGTGAATAAAACAGTAGCTCAAGCTAGAGAGTTAATTGAGAACATGAAAGCAAATTCTCAACAATTCTCAAGTTTTGGGTCAGAATCACTCATCAGAAGAGTCAATGAAATGAGCGTAGTTTCTGAACTTCATCAACAAATGGCAATATGGCATCAATAATGCAACAAATTACAGCAGTGGTGGTACCATCATTCTCCCAAGGTTATGAAGAAGGAAACGATCAAGTCAGCGCTATTTTCCCAAATCAGCAGAGACAACGATATGATCCTTATTCTAACACTTATAATCCAGGATAAAGAGATCATCCCAATTTCAGTTATACGAACAAGCAAGCAGCAGCTCTAGAGCCGGTCAATCGTCCTAATGGTTTCCAATAACAAACACAACAACCAAAACCAGTTCAGAACTCAGAATCATCGGAGATGATTGTTATGATGAAGAACTTAACCATTATGGTGCAAAACAAATCAACAAAAATCATATGTCAATCAATAGAAAACTGATAACGCAATCAGAGAGTTGCAGACACAGATGAGCACCATGGCTGGTAAACTGAATCATCTGGAGAAACAGAATAGTGGGAAACTCCCTTCTCAACCCCTTAATCCAAGGGATAATGTCAATGATGTGACACTGAGAAGTGGTACACGAACTGTGCAACTAGAAAAAGCTGAGAAAACAAAGATCCCAAGGGGCCGGTTTTGGAGACAGAGATTACTGACTCTTCCCAAACCAATGAGGAAGGGGTTCTAAACATATCACAAGCAAGGCTGACTCAACCAAATCAAACCTATTAAATCTAGCAAAAAAGGCTCCACTTAAATTGTTTCTAGACCAGCTTTTATTATTTCAAAAGGAAACTAGTTACAATTTTAGAAAACCTCTTAGAACGATCCGAATTAGATTAAGTCGAAGAGAAACAGGATAAGCTCTAAGGAGCTTTGATAACCCTGTCTCTTTGGAAATTTTCCCTGGGTTACAAGGCGGCTCTAATCAACTTAAAATAATCTTCCTGAACTTTGAGTTAGGCTAATAAAGTAACCAATCCAGTCCTTTTAAACGAGTTTCCTATAAGCTCGTTACCCTATTGGTCTCTTTCTAGTCAAAATTTTAAGGTTTAGGTTCGCGTTTGGTAACGTGTTCCTAAAGCGGGCAAGAAGAAAACGGTGATGAAATCTGAGTCCTTATCTTGTATGGCAAGCTCTTGCCCTTTACTAGAAAAGTAAGACCGTTTTCAGTTCCTTAGCATATATCCATATGAAGGAATACAGTAAACCCACTTGCAGGGGATTCGTGGGTTGATGGAGTCTTACCTCCCGTACCAGACGGGGATGAACCGCTTGTGGTCGAATCGTGCCACCGACTCCTGTGTCAGTGTACGAACCCGAGGGGCCGAGACAATATCATAATTGTCGTCCTTCCCTGTAACAGTTTATATTTAAATTACCCTTCCGTAGGGTTTAAAAATAATAAAATGTTCAAACTCCAAAAAGTGTCCAAAAATAAAAGAAAAATTACAGAAATAATAAAAATTCCTAATACAGTTTTCTATTCAAATAAAATCTAAAAAATAAATAAAATCTAAATATAAAATTCTTTGTCTTCTTTTCCGTTCTTTAAGCTTTAACTGTAACTCCAAGTCTTTAATCACCAAAGTCTTTGGCTCTATTTCCTTTCAATCCAAAATCTAAAACCTGTAGCAAAAAAAGAAATACCCAAAGAAACGTAAAATAGAACAAAGTAAAAATAAAAATCTAGTTAAACTAACTAACCTAAAAAAAAAAACCAAAAAAAAAATCTAAAACCAAGTCTGCGTCGGCGGCGCCAAAAATTGATGTGATTTTAATATAGTGGTAAAAAAGGGTTTGATTCTCAGACTTGTGAAGATTCGCTTTCTAGACCTAATTTTTAATGACTAAAATAAAGAAGATTAAAACAAAGTTGATTTAAAATTGATAGGAGGAACTATGGTTAGGGATTCCACTATTAACAAATATTTCAAGCGATAAAATCTTACAATTCTTGTATTCAACTCATTCCAAATATTTCCAAAGTTAGGTTTTTGAAAGAATAATTGTAAATCGAAAGTATGAGGCATCAAAATTTTAAAACCAAGCATGACCCATCAAAAGAAAACACAATTATTTGATAAAAACCATTTATTTCAATTTAATTCAAAGCAATTAATAATAAAATAATTGTAAAAAAAAAGATATAATAGAAGTTACCACTTAATTATTGGAGAAATAGCTTCCTCCGTCGCCCCAGTGATGGTGATTAGCTCATTGTATTAGAAACACCCTCAAAAATATATTCCATAGCTCAAAAATTACTTACAATGGTGAAATAATAGTAACACAGGAGAACCGAGACGCTTATAAGCGTTACAGAGAAGTGTTCTATGCGTTACAGAAGAAGGAAAAGTAAACATGAGAAAAAAACAGACCTGAACTGCTTCAGCTACAGTATTAGCGACATTATCAGCGACACTTTCTGAGCGCCTTATGTTCTTCACCTTCTTCTTCACCAGCAGAACTCGGGTTTTCCTGAAAAAAATTTCTCTGTTGTGGCTCTTCCCCCCCCCACTTCTCTTCGACTCTCTTTGCTTTATATAGCATTAGTAAACCCTAGAGATCCTTCTTAACCGATAAGGACTCCCAAAACTTATCCAAATCATACTCTAAATCCCTTTAACCAATTCCCGGGTGAAAAAGGATTCACCGGAAAAAATCTTGACTGTCAACCATTTTTTTCAGCAGAATGAATCCTACTTGACGTGTTATGTTATCTTTTGAGTGTTTGAACAATTTTAGATGCCAAGAACACGTTTAAAATCCTTAAAACTCGGTTAACAGAATCATACAGAAACTTTCTCATGCAATCAAAGTCTTCCCGCCATTTTCGGTTTCAAATTCAAAGAAGGGGTGCCCCCAATCCAAGAGTTGGGTGCCTTTATCAATTCTCCCCGGGTGCCTTTAGTAATTTTTTGGTTGCCTTTAGTAATTTTTTGGTTGCCTTTATCACTTTTAGAGCCGATTTTTCCGAAAATGTTTATTTCTCTAAAATATCTACAAAAACACAAAAAACCATAAAGTACAAAATCGAACACTATCAATATAGATAATTGAGCGTAATTTAGACACAAAAATATGTCTATCAGTATACATTAGAATGGTCAGCTAATTGTAAAGTAATTCCAGTTTCTTTTAGAGGGCCTAAATTAAGAGATTCATAAATAGATACGGGCATAACATTTACTGATGCTCCTAAATCAAGCATAGCCTTATTAAACTTAGTGTTACCAATGATAATAGGAATATAAAAACTACCGGGATCTTTACACTTGAGTAAAAGCTTCTTTTGTAAGATAGCTGAGGCATTCTCCCCCACCTTCATTACCTCGTACCAATTAATTTTTACTTATTGGTACACAAATCCTTCACAATTCTCGCATACTTGGGGACATGTTTAATTGTATCTATGAGTGGAATGCTCACATGAATCTTCATGAAAATATCTAAGATCTCCTTATCGTGTTCCCCCTTTTTAGAATTAGCAAACCTACAAGGGAAATGAAAAGGAGGAACATAAGTAGAAACAAGAGGTTTAGAGTTTTTATTAGGTACCTCATTGGTTTGGGAAGAGTCAGTAATCTCTGTCTCCAAAACCGGCCCCTTGGGATCTTTGTTTTCTCAGCTTTTTCTAGTTGCACAGTTCGTGTACCACTTCTCAGTGTCACATCATTGACATTATCCCTTGGATTAAGGGGTTGAGAAGGGAGTTTCCCACTATTCTGTTTCTCCAGATGATTCAGTTTACCAGCCATGGTGCTCATCTGTGTCTGCAACTCTCTGATTGCGTTATCAGTTTTCTATTGATTGACATATGATTTTTGTTGATTTGTTTTGCACCATAATGGTTAAGTTCTTCATCATAACAATCATCTCCGATGATTCTGAGTTCTGAACTGGTTTTGGTTGTTGTGTTTGTTATTGGAAACCATTAGGACGATTGACCGGCTCTAGAGCTGCTGCTTGCTTGTTCGTATAACTGAAATTGGGATGATCTCTTTATCCTGGATTATAAGTGTTAGAATAAGGATCATATCGTTGTCTCTGCTGATTTGGGAAAATAGCGCTGACTTGATCGTTTCCTTCTTCATAACCTTGGGAGAATGATGGTACCACCACTGCTGTAATTTGTTGCATTATTGATGCCATATTGCCATTTGTTGATCTCATTTCCTTCTTATTCGGATCGTTCTAAGAGGTTTTCTAAAATTGTAACTAGTTTCCTTTTGAAATAATAAAAGCTGGTCTAGAAACAATTTAAGTGGAGCCTTTTTTGCTAGATTTAATAGGTTTGATTTGGTTGAGTCAGCCTTGCTTGTGATATGTTTAGAACCCCTTCCTCTTAGGATTTATTTTCCTAAATTTTTTTTTTGTAAATATATTAGGAAGTTTGTGGAAAATGTCGAACTGGTATTATGAGGACCAATACAATGAATATCCGTCTGAATTTCAAAATATATTATTTGTACTATCAACATGGTGTGGATAGTAGTCGGGACCACCATCAACCTTTTGGAGGTTATTGCTCATACCAGGGTGATCCCAATTACTATTCATATACACACTCGTCATATGAACATGAAAATAAGCAAATATCTAGTTTTTTATCTTGGAGGATAAAGCATATACAATCTAGTACTCCCTATGATAACCCAAATCCTTCTCTAGAAGAATCACAATGAGCAAAATTCAAGTTCTTTATCTTGGAGGGATGCCCTAAAACAAATGCAATCTAGTACTCCCTATGATGATTCAAGTTCTTTGTCTTGGATGGATGCTCTAAAGAAGATGCAACCTAGTAGTCCTTATAATGAACCTATTATGCCTATAGAGGAATCACACGAGTAGTTGCTATCTAGTACTCCTTATGATCCATCTGTTTCTCTAGAAGAATCCCTCAAGCAGTTAGCTGAGAATAAAAATAGGTTCGTATTACGTTGGGGGGGACAATTAGTAGTCCAACTCTTTCTCTAGATGAATCCCTAAAGCAGTTGGCTGAGAATACAAATAAAATTGCATTAAGTGTAAATGAAAGTCTTGCAAAGAATAATATTGCTCAAAATAATCTTAATTTCCAATATAATGCTACCCTTGATAGTTATTCACCTAGTCAAGAGGACGAGGATAGAATTGGTAACACTACTTATTTAGACGAGGTTCAAACATCTTCATATTATTATGATGATGAGGATAGTATTGGTAATGAACTTGAAATATACAGACAGAGTGATCAAGAAATTGTAACTCCAATTGTGCTTCATGATGTGTTCTTTCTGGTTCAAATCCAAATAATTTTAATGATTATTCACATATTCAAAAGGAAGAGGATTTGACTAGAGATACCACTGTTTTAGACGATGTAGAATTTTCTTGTTTTGAAGTCGATAATGGTTTAAAGGAACGGGTTTATCCTGAGAATACTGTTTTAGAGTCCAACGATTTAGAAACAATAGTCTTATATAACAAAGATATACTCGTAGAAATTTTAAATATGAGTGAGGATGCACCACCTGATTATAACCTTGAAGAAACAATTGACCATTTTCGGGAATATGACGATCTAGAAATTAGGGAAATTGTGACTAGTCTATCTAAAGACACTGAAAACTCTAAGTTTGGGGGTGACTATGATTCTACCTGTGCTTTAGCTTTAACTCTTAGAAAGGTCCCTAACTTGGGACTTGACATTTGCACCTCTACCATTTTACAAGATCATCTTCAAACTAGATTTCCTGAGCCTGTTGATGTCCAGAAAGAAGTTCAGTAGTTAGAAACTCATCCTTTGGTCGATGTGGTTTACCTAGGAAATAATACCAAGATTGACTTTGTTTTCCTACCAAAATATTTTCTTCCATATGTGGGAACATATGAATTTCAAATGTGTCACTTATTAAGTTTTGAGACTAAGCCTAATTTCTTTAGGGAATTAGAATCGACACATTTGTTTAAGAATGACCACCTTCATAGTAGTCAATTGTGTGAGTCAAATCTGATTGACTTTGAGGATCTACAATTATTCAGTTATTAGTATGTGCTTCTAAGTTCTTAGTTGAGTTATTCCAGACTTTACAACCTGATCCTATTGATCCTGCCTATGAGGAAATCCATCCCATGAAAATATTTTATCTAGACCCTTTTATAGAGCCTGAGCCTGAACCACAGCTAGAAGTAGTTGTCTTAAATTGAAAACTAGATAACGGTGTGCTCGGTTTATTCATTTTCTTGGCCTATTGCAGTTTCCTCTTATTTGTGATAGCACTATTTGATTCAGATGACCCACAATTGTTCCGACTATTGCTATATGATTTTATGAGGTGATTAATTTTTTCTAAGTCTGGCTGAAGATTTTAAACTTATCACTTCTTGGGAGGTAACCCATGCTCATGCGACGCAGTAATATCTTTCCTTAACTCCTTTTCTTGAAGTGGTAACAGTTTCTCCTTGTTCATATTTTTAACCATTCATCTGTAGAAACATTGAGGACACTGTTTGATTTAAGTTTGGGGGTAAGGGAGAAACTTTTTAATGAAATATGAAACTCCAAAGTCTAGAAACTTGTGAATAATTCAGGATGACACTAACCATTCTACGTAGATGGAAACTTAGCTCTTTTTCTATAGGAATTGGTGTGCCCAGCTAAATGGCCTATTCATAAAAGGACAGAGTTCAGGTGTTAGAAATAACAGTTGTCACCATATCTCGGAGTCTATCTCGACCATATCACCTTCTGTTTTTATTTTTGCAAAATTTTGTGTTTCTCTAATTGATTTGGTGGGGCACCAGTATCGAATTGTTATCACCGCCAGGATGAAATAGATTGTTTGAGATCAAGCCCCATTATTAAATTCTTAGTTACAAAAAAAAAAAAAAAAAATCGAGTAGCAATATGTGTGTGTTTGCCCTGTCTCCGTCGCCTAAGCAAGCGTGGAACGCAGGATCCATGGGAACTATCATGTAAGATGCTGATAAGGACCATGCGCTTGGATTCAATTTGATCCAATCATGTTGTTAGTATATTATAATTGTTTTATTTTCAATAAATCGATCGCTGGGACCCTTGTATATACCAGTTGAACTGATATTAGTACTACGATTAAGACCATGTATCTCAATCCTTTAAGATTCATCATGGTACCGACCTTCAGACAGATATGGGAAACACCGTTCACCTTAGTCAACACGCGCAAGCTTCATTTTGTCTATTTCCATCTTCTAAATCTTTTCATGTGATTGAACTTTGATAGATTCTGAGTATTGTGGTTGAACGACTATATGAGCATAGCTTTGTTTTCTTATATATGAATTTTAGTATGCTTGAGTAAAAACTCGTGTAGAGCAATTAGACTCATATAGGGTAATGATTCTCATAGCCGAAGAATTTAGTTTGCCAACTAAATAGCTTGTTTAGTGTCTATCCTCAATCATTCACGAGTATCTAAAATTTGGAGTAAAGGTTTTGTGGGTATACCTCTTGTAAACCCTCACGAGACAAAACTCGTCCACTAGGGACACCTAGGGGTTTAAAGGCTTATTACATATGCTAAATGTAGTCGCGATTCCTGCGAAAATGAGTTAGGATTTTATTTTATTTTATTTTATTAGATTTGCTCGAGGACTAGCAAATAGTAAGTTTAAGGTTATTTGATAAACACATTTTTGTGTCTAAATCGCGCCCGATTATCTTTTTGATAGTGTTCGATTTTGTACTTTTTATGGTTTTTTGTGTTTTTGTAGGTATGTTTGAGAAATAAACATTTGCGGAAAAATCGGCTCGAAAAGTGAGAAAGGCACCCAAAAATTACTAAAGGCACCCAACTCTTGGATTGGGGGCACCCCTTCTTTGAATTTGAAACCGAAAATGGCGGGAAGACTTTGGTTGCGTGAGAAAGTTTCTGTACGATTCTGTTAACCGAGTTTTAAGGATTTTAAATGTGTTCTTGGTATCTCAAATTGTTCAAACACTCAAAAGATAACAAAACACGTCAAGTAGGATTAATTCTGCCGAAAAAAATGGTTGACAGTCAAGATTTTTTCCGGTGAATCCTTTTTCACCCGGGAATTGGTTAAAGGGATTTAGAGTATGATTTGGATAAGTTTCGGGAGTCCTTATCGGTTAAGAAGGATCTCTAGGGTTTACTAATGCTATATAAAGCAAAGAGAGTCGAAGAGAAGTGGGGGGGGGAAGAGCCACAACAGAGAAATTTTTTTCAGGAAAACCCGAGTTCTGCTGGTGAAGAAGAAGGTGAAGAACATAAGGCGCTCAGAAAGTGTCGCTGATACTGTCGCTAATACTGTAGCTGACGCAGTCCCTGAAGCAGTCCTATTTCTGAAGCAGTTCAAGTCTGTTCTTTTCTCCTGTTTACTTTTCCTTCTTCTGTAACGCATAAAACACTTCTCTGTAATGCTTATAAGCGTCTCTATTCTCCTGTGTTACTATTATTTCACCATTGTAAGCAATTTTTGAGCTATGAAATATATTTTTGAGGGTGTTTCCAATACAATGAGCTAATCACCATCACTGGGGCGACGGAGGAAGCTATTTCTCAATTAATTAAGTGGTAGCTTCTATTTTATCTTTTTTTTTACAATTATTTTATTATTAATTGCTTTGAATTAAATTGAAAAAAAATGGTTTTTATCAAATAATTGTGTTTTCTTTTGATGGGTCATGCTTGGTTTAAACTTTTGATGCCTCATACTTTCGATTTACAATTATTCTTTCAAAAACCTAACTTTGGCAATATTTGAATTGAGTTGAATACAAGAATTGTAAGATTTTATCACTTGAAATATTGGTTAATAGTGGAATTCCTAACCCTAGTTCCTCTCATCAATTTTAAATCAACTTTGTTTTAATCTTCTTTATTTTTTGTCATTAAAAATTAGGTTTAGAAATCGAATCTTCACAAGTATGAAACAATCAGTTCTCTTACCTCATTTCAAGAAAAATCAGTAAGCGAGAATTTTTCTTACATTTATTTACCAGTATCTAATGAAAAATTATTTCCATCTATCATGAAGGCTCCGAAACTAGAACTAAAGCCTTTTCTGATCACCTAAAATACATGTATTTGGGTGATAATGAAGAGTTGCCGGCAAGTTTCGAATGCACTAACTAAACTGATGGAACAAAGACTTCTTCGGGTGTTGCGGGAGTAAAAAGATGTTATATGATGAACAATTGTTGATATCAAGGTGATAGACACATTTTTATGTCCTATTTGTCCTCCATTATTTATATTGTTAATGCTCGATTGGTACTTATTGTGTGATTTTATGTGTTTGTAGGTATTTTTGGAAAATAAATATTTGTGGAAAAAATCGGCTCAAAAAATGATAAAATCACCCCAAGAAAAATTACTAAAGGCACCCCCAAGATCAACTACTAAAGGCACCCCATTTTTGGATAGGGGAACCCTTTTCAAATTAAAAAAAAAAACAAAAATGGCGGGAACTTTTCTCTTGTGCGAAGAGTGTATCCGAGTTGAGTTGGACCGAAGTTTAAGAGATTAAAAAGCAGTTTTCGACATATCAAAAGGAAGAACTAATCAAAATATGTTGAAACACGTCATTATGAGTGTTTCATACCGTAAAAAATGGTGAGAAATCCATATCATGGGCGAAAACTGATTTCTTATGGGATGGAGAAAAACTCGAGATAAAGTGAGATTTGGATCGAATATTTAGTTCCAATCGACTTAGGAGGAGTAATTAGGGTTTGATATACTTATAAAAGGAAGAACAGATAGAAAAAAAAAAGGGAGGCTCGGCCGGAAAATCCAGGGAAGATTTCTCTTAGAGATTTCTTGATCCTGTTGGGTATTAAAAGGGTTGTTTGAGTCACAAAAGAGGTGGGGAAGGTTGGGTAGAGCTCAGGAAGCTAAACAGAAGGAGAAAAAAATCATCATAGGAAAAAGTGTTCTGCTGCTGCTGAAAAACACAAAGAACAGAGAAAAGGCAACGGTTTCTTCAACCATTTGTCAACGTTTATCTTGAGCTTTGCAACGTTTATCTTCAGCTGCAACGGTTTCTTCCCCTTCTGCAATGGATATCTTACCATGTGCAACGTTTATCTTCAGCTGAAAACTTTTTTCTTCTGTAACAGTGAGAACGGTGATTTTATTTTTATTTGATAGATTTTATTTGTGTCTCATTTTAGAAAATTGTATTTGGAAATATTTTATTATTTCTGTAATTTTTCTTTTAGTTTTGGACACTTTTGAACTTTATTTTGGGACTTTGGACATTATTATTATTATTATTTAAACCCTACGGAAGGGTAATTTAAATATAAACTGCAACAGGGAAGAAATACAATTACTATATTGTCCCGGCCCCTCGGGTTCATACACTGACATAGGAGTCGGTGGTCCGAGTCGACTACAGGCGATTCATCCCCCATCTTGTACGGAGGTAAGACTCGATCAACCCTCAAATCCCCTGCAAGTGGGTTTACTGTATTCTTTCGTATGCATATATGTTGAGGAACTGAATACAGATTTATTTTCTAGTAAAGGGCAAGGACTGGCCATATAAGATAAGGACTCGGATTTCATCAATGTTTCATTCTTGCCCGCCTTAGGAACACGTTACCTACGCGAACATATCCTAAAATTTGACTAGAAAGAGACCTATAGGGTAACGAGCTTATTGGAAAGTCATTCAAAAGGACTGTATTGGTTACTATGTTAGCCTAACTCAAAGTTCAAGAAGATTATTTTAAGTAGATTCGAGCCACCTTGTAACCCAAGGAAATGTTTCCAAAGAGGTAGGGTTATCAAAGCTTCTTAGAGCTTATCCTGTTTCTATTCGACTTAATCTAATTCAGATAGTTCTAAGAAATTTGCTATAATTGTAACTACTTGCCTTTTGGAAGAATAAAAGCTGGTCTAGAAACAATCTAAGTGAAGCCATCATGCTTTTTGTTTGCTGGATTCAGTAGGTTTGATTTGGTTGAGTCGGCCTTGTTTGTGTATGTTTAGAACCCCCTTCCTGTTAGGATTTATTTTCTTAGATTCTTTGTAAATATATTAGGAAGTTTTTGTAAGAAAATGTCGAACTGGTATTATGAGGAACAATACAATGAATATCCGACTGAATTTCAAAATAGACATTTTCCGTACTATCAACATGGTGTAAATAGTAGTCGGGACCGCCACCAACCTTTTGGAGGTTATTGCTCATACCAAGGTAATCCCAATTATTATTCGTACATACACCCGTCTTATGAACATGAAAATGAGCGAAATTCGAGTTCTTTGTCTTGGAGGGATGCCCTAAAGCAGATGCAATCTAGTACTTATAATGAACCTATTATGCCTCTAAAAGAATCACACGAGCAATTGCGATCCATTACTCCTTATGATCCATTTGTTTCTCTAGAGAATTCCATCAAGGAGTTGACTGAGGATACAAGAAGGTTTGTATTAAGTATGAGGGGAACAATTAGTAGTCTAACTCTTTCTCTAGAAGAATGACACGAGCAGTTGCGATATAGTACTCCTTATGATCCATTTATTTTTCTAGAAGAATCCCTCAAAGAGTTGACTGAGAATACAAAAAGGTTCGTATTAAGTTGCAAAGAGGTCTAGAAATCAAGTTAAAATCACATGAGTTACAATTACACGTGCATTGAAGAGGTGAACATGATAGGAACATTAGTTCAGGAGTCATTACCAGGCACTTTGTTAGAAGATCCATTACAGAAAATTCCTAGCCCACTTTGGGTTTGATTTTGATGATGATAGTGTGATTACTGAGGTGAATGCTTTGTTAGATTCAACCCCTTTGATAGACACTAGTAATGGATGGAAACCTAAGTTCGAACCACTACCAGTTTATAAGTCTACCATAATTCCTTCTCTAGAAGAGCCTCCTAATTTGGACCTTAAGCAATTACCAGATACTTTGAAGTATGTGTATTTAGGCCTATCTGAGACTTTGCCTGTGATTGTAGTATCCAACTTGGATAGTAACGAGGAAAGTAAGCTAGTGACCGTGCTTAAAGACAATAAGGAATCTTTAGGGTGGACCAAAGCAGACATTAAGGGTATAAGTCCTACTGTTTATATGCATTAGATTCATTTAGAGGATGAAACCAAACCGTCTAGATAGATGCAACATTGACTTAACCATAACATGAAAGAAGTAGTTCGAACTGAGGTGCTTAAGTTGTTAGATGCGGGTACTATTTACCCTATTTCAGACAGTAAGTGGGCCAGCTCCGTTCAGGTTGTTCCCAAGAAATCAGGTATCACTGTAGTCCAGAATGATAAAAATGAGTTAATCCCAACCCGAGTTACCACGGGGAGGCCTGTTTGTATTGACTATAGAAAACTGAACAAGGTCACAAGAAAGGACCACTCTCCGCTTCCTTTCATCGACCAAATTCTTTAGAGATTAGATGGACATAGCCATTATTGCTTGCTAGATGGTTTTTCTGGTTATAATCAGATTGTCATTGCCCCAGAAGACCAAGAGAAAACTACTTTTATATGTCCCTTTGGTACCTTTGCATATAGACGCATGCATTTTGGCTTTTGTGATGCACCCGCTACTTTTCAGCGTTGTATGATGAACAACTATTCTTTGTCTCCCAATTATCTTGGTTTGAGAATATAGTGAATTATCTTGTTACTGGTCGAATACCTCAACATTGGGGTAAACAAGATCGTTCTAGGTTTTTGGACGAGGTAAAGCATTTCTTTTGGGATGATCCTTATTTGTTTAAGTATTGTCTAGACAAAATTATTAGGAGATGTATACCTGAGAGTGACTAGTCCAGTATTATTTCCTTTTGTCATGATCATGCTTGTGGGGGTCACTTTACTGCTAAGAAGACTGCTGCTAAGATATTGAAGTGTGGATTCTACTGGCCGTCATTGTTTAAAGACTCTCACAATTAATGTGCTGCTTGTGAGCGTTGTCGGAAGTTAGGAACCATTTCCCGTAAAAATATGATGCCTTTGAATCATATTTTAGTCATTGAGGTATTTGATGTGTGGGGCATTGATTTTATGGGTCCTTTTCCTAATTCTTTTGGTTATTTTTACATGCTTGTCGTTGTAGACTACTTATCTAAGTGGATAGAGGTGGTTTCGTGTAAAACAAACTACCACAAGGTTGTGGTCCAGTTTTTGAATGATAACATATTTGCACATTTTGGTACACCGCGAGCTATAATTAGTGATGGAGGGTCACACTTTTGTAATTGACCTTGTAAGCTTTTGATGAATAAATATGGTATTACCCATAAAGTAGCTACCCCATACACCCACAAACTAGTGGTCAAGTAGAGGTTTCCAATAGGGAGATAAAACGTATTTTAGAGAAAACAGTTAATCCTAATCGGAAAGACTGGTCATTGAGGCTTACAGATGCCTTATGGGCTTACCGTACTACGTTTAAGACCCCCATTGGAATGTCACCTTATTGTCTAGTTTTTGGCAAGGCTTGTCACCTGCCCGTCGAGTTGGAACATAAAGCATATTGGGCTGTAAAGCAATTAAATTTTTCACTTGACAAGGCAGGAGCTCATGGGAAACTCCAGCTCAATGAGTTGGAAGAGATTCATAAAGATGCATATGATAGTGCTAGGGAGTATAAGAACAAAATGAAACTTGTGCATGATACAAATGTTTTAAGAAAGTCATTTTCTCCAGGTCAAAAAGTTCTTCTGTATGATACTCGTTTGCATCTATTCCTCGGGAAGTTACGCTCTCGGTGGACCGGTCCTTTTGTTGTTCGCACTATTTTTCCTCACGATGCTATTGAGATTGAGACTCAAAATGGTAGAAGTCCTTTCAAGGTTAACGGCCAGAGATTGAAACCATTTTTAGATCATTTTCTTATAGGTGATGTTGAGGAGGTCCATCTGAAGGACCCTATTTACCTTGATTTTCCATCCAGGTTGTTTTGTACATTAGTAGATTTTTGTAAGTTTTTAGGTTTTTATTTTCTGTCTTATTCTCCATAGAAGGATTTCCACGCTTCACCCAGGTACTATTTTTCTTACTTACCTCTTTATTCCTCTTTTTACTTATCTATTGGTACTGCTCTTTATATTTAAACATTAAGGACATTGTTTGATTTAAGTTTGGGGGTAAAGGAGAAACTTTTTAGTGCAATAATAAAACTCCAAAATTTAGAAGCTTGTGAACAATTCAGGATAACACTAACCATTCTATGTATATGGAAACTTAGCTTTTTTTCTATAGGAATTGGTGTGCCCAGTTAAATGGTGTATTCATAAAAGGATAGAGTTCAGGTGTTAGAAATAACATGATAGTTGTCACCATATCTCGGAGTTTATCTCGACCATATCACTTTCTGTTTTTATTTTTGTAACTTTTATGTTTCTCTAAGTGATTTGGTGGGGCACCAATATCGAATTGTTATTGCCGCCAGGATGAAATAAAGTGTTTATGATCAATCCCCATTATTTTTCCAATAAAAAAAATTGAGTATTGACACTTTGATAGCAATATGTGTGTGTTCTCCCTGTTTCCGTCGCCTAAGCAAGCGTGGATCGCAGGATCCATGAGAACTATTATATAAGATGTTGATAAGGACCATTCGTTTGGATTCAATTTGATCCAATCATGTTGTCAGTTGAGTCGATACCAGTTGAGTCGATATTAGTATTAGGATTAAGACCAGTGGGAGCGTATCTCAATCCATTAGGATCCATCCTGGCACTGACCTTTAGACAGATATGGGAAACACCGTTCACCTTAGTGCAAACTCGTGTACAATATTTGGACTCATATAGGGTAATGATTCTCATAGCCGAAGAATTTATTATGCCAACTAAATAACTTGTTTAGTGTTTATCTTCAATCTTTCACAGGTAGCTAAAATTTGGAGTAAAGGTGTTGTGAGTATACCTCTTGTAAACCCTCACGAGACAAAACTCGTCCAATAGGGACACCTAGGGGTTCAAATGCTTATTACATATGCTAAATGTATTCGCGATTCCTGGGAAAGTGAGTTAGGATTTTATTTTATCTCGAGATTAGATTTGCTCGAGGACTAGCAAATAGTAAGTTTGAGGGTATTTGATAGACACATTTTTATGTCTAAATTGTTCTCAATTCTTTATATTGTTAGTGCTTAATTTTATATTTATTGTGTCATTTTACGTGTTTGTAGGTATTTTTGGGAAATAAAAATTTGTGGAAAAATCGGCCCAAAAAGTGATAAAGGTACCAGGAAAATTGATAAAGGCACCTAAAAAATTACTAAGGGCACCCAACAAATTGGTAAAGGTACCCCTTCTTTAAATTCAAAACTCAAAAATGGCGGGAAAAATTCTTCATGTTTTAAAGAGTTTCTGTGTTGGTTTGGGACGAGATTTTCTTAGATTTTCTCGTGGATTTGGATTCGGACGAGTTTGTTGAGACAAACCAGGACTTGCATTTGGTTTGGATTCGATTAAAAAGAAGATTTCAATATAGTTTCAATAAAACAGGATGGTGAGAAAGTTTCGGAGTTTGTTTATAACTTGGGAGTTATGTGAAGAGTTGGACAAGATATCTTATGTTGGACTCAATTTTATTTTTTGAGAGAGTTTGGAAAGCTTTGAAAACTCAGAAGACGCGTGAAGAAAATGGATAAGCAAAATCCCGTAACTTTTGGAAGGATAAAAAACAAAGAAGAGATAAACATGAGTTTGGAGATTTGTTTTGGGATTAGATGGAATCCTTATCGATAGTTTATTAGGTTTTCTAAGGCCTATAAATAGAGAAGAGATCGAAGAAAAATCCATCTGGAGTGAGAGGAAAAAATCAGAAAAAAAATTATGTTGGGAAGAAGAAGAAGAAATACAGACCACACCTGAAAACTGTCATTGATTATGTTTCCTTTTCTATCATATTTTACTGCCTCCGGGAGCCGTACTTTATTCTTTGTTATATTTTGTCTCTTCAGCAACACAGAAAACAGTCTCAGCAACACTTATAACTGTAGCTGTTTTCTGTGTTACTTCTGTTTTTCTCTTCTTTTCAGCACTTTGAGCTATGAACATGTATTTTGAGAGAGTGTTTGACATGAGGGGCTAGACCCCATTGCTAAGGCGACGGAGGAAGCCATTTTTCCAATAATAAAATGGTATATTTTTATTTTACTATTTTTTTTGTTGCAATTCTTTTATGATTATTTTCTTTATATTAAATTTTTTAAAAAATGGTTTTTATCAATTAGATGTGTTTTCTTGTTATAGGTCATGCTTAGTTTAGAGCTATTGATGTCTCATACTTTTGATTTATAACTATTATTTTAAAAATCTAACTTTGGTAATATTTAGAATCAAGTGAATGTGTGAGTTACAAAATAATTGTTAATGTTAAATCACTTGAAAAATTGGCTAATGGTGGAATCATTAGTCTCAGTTCTTTCTATAATTTAATCAATTCTACTTTAATCTTCTTTAATTTTAGTATTAAAAATTAGGTTTAAAAATCAAATCTTTACAAGTATGAGTATCGAATCTTTTACCACTATTTCTAAAACACATCACAAGGGAATAAGCCCTTCTTCGTACATGCATAAAATACTACTTGAGGAAGGAACAAAGCCTACAAGGGAGGCTCAACATGATTGAATCCTCCGATGATGGAAGTAATAAATAAAGATATACTCAAGCTTTTAGATGTGGGGGTTATCTACCACATTTCTGATAGAAAGTGGGTGAGCCCGGTACAAGTTGTACCAAAGACCACTTCCCTTTACCATATAGAAAACTTAATCCAACCACTAGAAAAGACCACTTCCCTTTACCTTTTATGAATCAAATGTTGGAACGTTTGTATGGAAACTCTTATTATTGTTTTCTTGATGGCTATTCAGGTTACAATCAGATTGCTATAGCACCAGAGGATCAAGAGAAAAATACTTTTACTTGCCCGTTCGGAACATTTGCTTACATAAGGATGCCTTTTGGTTTGTGTAACACACCCGCTACCTTCCAAAGGTTCCTGGTAAGTATCTTTTCAGATTATGTTGAAAAGATTATCGAAGTTTTTATGGATGATTTCAGTATGTATGGTGACTCGTTTGACATGTGCTTGAATAACCTTACACTAATTTTTAAACGATGTGTTGAGACTACTCTTGTGCTAAATTGGGGTAAATGCCATTTTATGGTAACTCATGGCATTGTTTTAGGCCATTTTATATCTTCTAAAGGCTTGGAAGTTGATAAATCTAAGATAGATCTTATTTGTGCTCTTACCCCTTCCACTACGGTGAGGGAGGTTTGTTCTTTTCTTGTTCATGCAGGATTTTAGGTTTATCAAGGATTTTTCCAAGGTTGCATCACCATTATGCCAATTATTACAAAAAGACGTGTTCTTTAACTTTGATGAGAAGTATTTGGCGGTATTCAATCGTTTGAACAAAATTTTGATAACAACCCCTATCATTAGACCACCGTATTGGAGCAAGCCTTTTGAGCTAATGTGTGATGCCAGTGACTTTGCGCTTGGTGCAGTAATTGGTCAACGTACTGGAAAATTACCTCACGCCATTTTATGCTTCCAGGACGTTAAATGAGGCACTACAAAATTATACAACCACAGAGAAGGAGTTAGTAGTGATAGACACATTTTTGTGTCCTATTTGTCCTCAATTATCTATATTGTTAATGCTCGATTGATACTTATTGTGTGATTTTATGTGTTTCTAGGTATTTTTGGAAAAATAAATATTTGTGGAAAAAATCGGCTCAAAAGGGATAAAAGCACCCCCCAAGAAAAATTACTAAAGACACCTGGGAAAATGATAAAGGCACCCATGAGCAACTACTAAAGGCACCCTATTTTTGGATAGGGGGAACCCTTTTTAAATTAAAAAAAAAACGAAAATTGGCGGGACTTTTCTCTTGTGCGAAGAATGTATCTGAGTTGAGTTGGACCGAAGTTTAAGAGATTAAAAAGAGGTTTTCGGCATATCAAAAGGAAGAACTAATCAAAATATGTTGAAACACGTCATTATGAGTGTTTCATACCGTAAAAAATGGTGAGAAATCCATACAATGGGCAGAAACTGATTTCTTATGGGATGGAGAAAAACTCGAGATAAAGTTGGATTTGGATCGAATATTTAATTCCAATCGACTTAGGAGAAGTAATTAGGGTTTGATATACCTATAAAAGGAAAAACAGATCGAAAACAAAAGGGGAGGCTCGGCCGGAAAATCCAGGGAAGATTTCTCTTAGAGATTTCTTGATCCTGTTGGGTATTAAAAGGGTTGTTTGAGTCACAAAAGAGGTGAGGAAGGTTGGGTAGAGTTCAGGAAGCTAAACAGAAGGAGAAAAAAATCATCATAGGAAAAAGTGTTCTGCTGCTGCTGAAAAACACGAAGAACAGAGAAAAGGCAACAGTTTCTTCAACCATTTGTCAACGTTTATCTTGAGCTTTGCAACGTTTATCTTCAGCTGCAACGGTTTCTTCAACCCTTCTGCAACGGATATCTTACCATGTGCAATGTTTATCTTCAGCTGGAAACTTTTTTCTTCTGTAACAGTGAGAAAAGTGGTTTGCAACACCGTTACACCGTTGTGAACCATCTGTGTTATTGTTTTTTCTTCTTTTTACACACTTTTGAGCCATGAATAATAGTTTTGAGAGTGTGTACATCATAAGGAGCTAAACCCAACCACTGGGACAATGGAGGTTGCCATATTTCATGAATGAATGGTAACTATTTTTGATTCTTATGATTTTTGCATTGATTTATGATTTTTCTTAATTAGTTGTGATTTTATTTGATGGTGTTTGTTGGGAATTTAAGAGCTTTTGATGTGCCATGCTTGTGATTTATAGTCAATGTTTTAAAAATCTACTTTTGGCAAAGAAACAGAGTCAATAAAAGAGCTATAATTGTTAAAGAATCATTGTAGAAATCAATCAGAAGTGATTTTCGTGGAATCCTAAGTTCTAGTTCTTCCCAATATTGTTAAAATGTTTTACTTATTTTCTAGTTTAATTCAGAATTAGGTTTAAAACGAATCCTCACAAGTCTCAAAGAACGAACACATTTTTACCATTTTTCTAAAACGATCAAGTTTTTGGCGCCGCTGACGGGAACTTGTTTTTATAATATTTTTTTAGTTTAGTTAGTTTAATTAGATTTTTATTTTTATTTGTTTTATTTTATGTTTTTTGGGTATTTTTCTTTGTATTACAGGTTTTGGACCAAAAAGAAATTGGAGCCAAAGATTATATTGGAGTCAAAGATAAATCGAAAAGAACGGAAAAAGAAGACAATTTTATTTTATTTTTCAGTTAATTTTAAGTTATTTAATTTTTAGGGTTTTATTTAATTTTGTTTTTAGAAAATGTATTACGAATTTTTTTATTATTTTTGCAATTTTTCTTTTATTTTTGGACTATTTCTTTGGAATTTGGACTTTATTTTTTTGGGACTTTTGGACATTATTATTTTTTAAATCATACGGAAGGGTATTATTAAATATAAATGGCAACAGTGAAGGACGACAATTACGATATTGTCTCAGCCCCTCGGGTTCGTACACTGACACAGGAGTCAGTGGCCCGAGTCGACTTCAACTGTTCATCGCCCGTCTGGTACGGGAGGTAAAACTCTATCAATCCACGAAACCTTTGCAAGTGGATTTTCTGTATTCCTTCGTAATGCATATATCTAAGGACTGAATACAGATTTATTTTCTAGTAAAGGGAAAAAACTGGCCATACAAGATAAGGACTCGGATTTCATCACCGTTTCCTTCTTGCTAGCCTTAGGAAAACGTTACCAAAGCGAACCTAATCTTCAAATTTTGACTAGAAAGAGACTGATAGGGTAACGAGCTTATAGGAAAGTCGTTCAAAAGGACTGAATTGGTTACTCGGTTAGCCTAACTCAAAGTTCAAGAAGATTATTTTAAGAAGATTCGGGCCGCCTTGTAACCCAAGGAAACGTTGCCAAAGATACAGGGTTATCAAAGATCCTTAGAGCTTACCCTGTTTCTATTTGACTTAATCTAATTCAGATCGTTCTAAGAGGTTTGCTAAAACTGTAACTAGTTGCCTTTTGAAAGAATAAAAGCTGGTCTATAAACAATCAAAGTGGAACCATCATGCTTTTTGTTTGCTAAATTCAACAAGTTTGATTTGGTTGAGTCATCCTTTCTTGTTATTGCTTAAAATTCCCTTCCAATTAGGATATTTTTTTTTAGTGTATGCCAAGACTGCTCGAAATCATCCCTGAGTGAGCTTGGAAAAGAGACGCTCTAGGTCGTTTGATTAGTGACATACCTAGTAGTTTTGTCCCTGGAAACGAGGACCTCGAAGACTCTTCTTTTAAGGGCCCTATTTTTGGAAATTTCACTTTTGAGAACATGACACTGTGTGAAGAAGTTACTCCTCGTCCTTTAATAGCGCCATCAATGGCAACTTTAAAAGCTTTGTTGAATCCGACTAGGACTTCTCGTCCATCATGTATCAAGTTAGCTGAACCTGAAGCAAACTATGAGTTAAAACCTGGGACCATACAAATGCTCTCAATCTTCTTAGGGAAAGAAAATGAAAACCCATATTTCCATGTTAGGGATTTTGAGGAAATATGTAGTACATCAGGATTAAGGACCTAGATGATGAAGCATTGAAACGTAGATAATTTCATTTTTCACTAAGAGACAAAGCCAAATCTTGGATATATAGTTTGACTTCTGAGTCAATTGAAACCTATGAACAACTTACATATGCCTTTTTCCAGAAGTTTTTTCCTAGGCACAAAACATCATCTATTAGGCAGCAATTTTGCACATTTGCTCAACAAGAGAGAGAATCTTTATATACATTTGGAAAGGTTCAATGACTTATTATCACAATGTCCTCATCATAGTTTAGAAAAATTAAGGCTAGTTTAGATCCTCTACGAGGGTTTAGATTATTCAACAACATCCATGGTTAAGTCTTTATGCACATGTGGGTTTGAAAATAAAATTGTCGATGATGCAATGACATTTTTGAATGAAATCGCCGAAAAAACCCAGTAATGGGAAAATAGTAGGGATCCCCAGAAAACAATTCTTCTAAGTAGAGGAAATGTCAATAGGGTAGAGGATCTTTGAATCAGATGCCAAAATAACAATTATATCAAAAAGGTTAGCTTTAGAACTGAGTCAATCTAGTTGTGGAATTGATCCCAAGTCATTTTGGAAAGGACAGACTGTTGAAGAGCACGCCCATGCTATTTATAATAACACTATATTTGATAATCATCAGAAGTTTGACCATTATTCAGAAACATATAACCCTGGTTAGAGAAACCATCCTAACCTTTCTTGGTCTAAGGGCCATAGTCAAGGTCAGTCTAATAATTCTAAGGTTCCCCCAGGTTTTGGATATACTAAGAATCCTTTAGGACAAACACAATTTCAGAATCTGATAGATAAAATGATCGTGAGTTTAGCGGAGTCTCTCGCTTTATTAACTTAGAACGCTAAAAAATTTCAGCAGTCAGTCAACCAAAGTTTACAAGATAATCAAAATATTGTTCAGGCTAACAGTCAGGCTATTTCCAATTTAGAAACCCAGGTTGGTCAAATCGCTGAGTCTTTGAGAGAAAGAGAAAAAGGCAAGTTCCCTAGTCAACCACAACCCAATCCTAGAGGAGTTCATGAAGTATCTTTTGGTGAGAAATCATCAAATCATGTGAATGCAATTAGAACCCTTAGGAATGGTAAAGTGGTAGGCAACAAGGTAACCATGCCTGATAGTGAACATACTGTAGTTCCCCCTTCTAAGCCAGTGGCTGAAGAGACTGATGAAGTCTCTAAAGAGCCCGATACAGTTCCTTATAAGCCATATTTTGTGCCTATATCCATGTTCCCACAACTGTTAGCACCAACAAATAAGGAATCCAATTTTAATGACATATTGGAGGTTTTTAAGCAAGTCACTATCAACCTTCCTTTATTAGATGCAATTAGGCAGATTCCTACTTATGCCAAGTTCCTTAAGGATATGTGTACGCGAAAGCGAAAGCTTAGTGTACAAAAGAAAGCCTTTTTAGCTAGTCATGTGAGTTCAATTATCCAGAACCATACAACTCCTAAGTACAAAAACCTAGGGTCCTCAACCATTTCTTGCACAATAGGTAACTACCTTGTTGAGAAAGCGTTGCTTGACTTAGGAGCCAGTGTGAACTTACTTTCGTACCATGTGTACCTCTAGATAGGACTTGGTAATTTGAAATATACACAGATAACACTGTAATTAGCTGATAGGTATGTGAAAATTCCTTGTGGTGTCATAGAGGATGTTCTTATTAAGGTCGATAAGTTTATTTATCCAGTGGATTTTGTTGTCCTTGATACCCAACCTGTCCCTAGTCCATATAATCAGATACTTGTGATATTAGGTCGCCCGTTTTTAGCTACATATAATACGATCATTAACTGTCGAAATGGTATTATGAACTTATCTTTTGGTAATACGACTATTGAGTTGAATATTTTCAATATTAGTAAGCAACCACCTGAGCTAGATGAGACGCGCATTAAAGAGGTGAACATGATAGGAACATTAGTTCAAGAGTCATTACCAAACACTTTGTTAGAAGATCCATTAGAGAAATGCCTATCCCACTTTGGGTTTGATTTTGATGATGATAGTGTAATTAATGAGGTGAATGCTTTGTTAGATTCATCCCCTTTGATAGAAACTAGTAATAGATGGAAATCTAAGTTCGAACCACTACTAGTTTCTAAGTCAACCCTAATTCCTTCATTAGAAGAGCCTCCTAAGTTGCACCTTAAACAACTACTAGATACCCTGAAGTGTGTGTATAGGCCCATCTGATACTTCGCCTGTGATGATAGCATCTGACCTGAATAGTAACCAGGAAAGTAGGCTAGTGACCGTGCTTCAAGATAATAAGGAATATTTAGGGTAGACCATAGAAGACATTAAGGTTATATGTCCTACTATTTGTATGCATCAGATTCATTTAGAGGATGATACTAAACCGTCTAAGGAGATGCAACATCGGCTTGACCCTAACATGAACGAACGGTTTGGCATCAGATTCATTTAGAGGACTGAATAGGAAGATGTAACGTCGTCTAGGGTATAAGTCCTACAGTTTTGTGTAATGCACCCGCTACTCTTCGGCGTTGTTTGATGAGCATATTTTCTAACATGGTAGAACGGTTTTTAGAGGTTTTTATGGATGATTTTTCAGTATTTGGGTCATCTTTTGATGAGTGCTTGCATCATTTGACATTAGTGTTGACTAAGTGTAAGGAAAAGAATTTGGTGCTTAATTGGGAAAAATGCCATTTCATTGTTCGATCACGAAATGTTTTAGGGCATATCGTATCTTCTAAGGGTATAAAGGTAGACAAAGCCAAATTTGACCCTATTAAGACTTTACATATTCCCAAAATTGTACGAGATGTTAGGTCATTCTTAGGGCATGCAAGTTTTTATCGTCGATTCATTAAGGATTTTAGCTTGATTTCTTGACCTCTTTGTAATCTGCTTGCAAAATATGTTAAGTTTGTCTTTGATGATGCTTGTTTAGAGGTTTTTGATAAGATTAATACCTTACTCACTACGGCCCCCATAGTCCAGGCACCTAATTGGAACCTACCCTTTGAGATAATGTGTGATGCTTCAGATTATGCTATTGGTGTTTGTGTTAGGTCAGCGAGAAAAAAAATTACTTCATGTGATTTACTATGCTAGCAAAACCCTGAATGATGCCCAACTGAACTACATCACCACATAGAATGAACTGTTAGCCATTGTTTTTGCCTTAGACAAGTTTAGATCCTATCTCTTAGGTTCTAAGGTTATAGTCTTTACTGATCATGCTGCTTTGAAGTACCTTCTTTGTAAGAAGGATACCAAACCTAGATTGATTAGATGGATCCTTTTGTTACAAGAATTCTCTCTAGAAATTTGAGACAAAAAGGGTGCAGAAAATATAGTAGAAGACCACTTGTCAAGACTTGTTGTGGATTCCCCTGATGATTCTCCTCCAGTGAGAGATAGTTTTCCTGATGAACAACTATTCTTTATTTCCCAATTACCTTGGTTTGCGAATATAGTGAATTATCTTGTTACTGGTCGAATGCCTCAACACTGGGGTAAACAAGATCGTTTTAGGTTTATTGCCGAGGTAAAGCATTTCTTTTGGGACGATCCTTGTTTGTTTAAGTATTGTCCATACCAGAGTATTAGGAGATGTATACCTGAGAGTGACCAGTCCAGTATTATTTCCTTTTGTCATGATCATGCTTGTGGGGTTCACTTTAGTGCTAAGAAGACCGCTGCTAAGATATTGCAGTGTGGATTCTACTTTCCGTCGTTGTTTAAATACTCCCACAGTTACTGTATTGCTTGTGAGCATTTTCAGAAGTTAAGAACCATTTCTCGTAGAAATATGATGCCTTTGAACCTTATTTTAGTTATTGAGGTATTTGATGTGTGGGGCATTGATTTTATGGGTCCTTTTCCTAATTCTTTTGGTTATTTTTATATTGTTGTTGATGTAAACTATATATCTAAGTGGGTAGAGACGGTTTCATGTAAAACAAACGACCACAAGGTTGTGGTCTAGCTTTTGAATGATAACATATTTGTACGTTTTGATGCACCGCGAGCTATAATTAATGATGGAGGGTCTCATTTTGTAATCGACCGTTTAAGCTTTTGATGAAGAAATATGGTATTATCCACAAAGTATCTACCCCATATAACCCACAGACTAGTGGTCAAGTAGAGGTTTCCAACAGGGAGATAAAACGTATTCTAGAGAAAACAGTTAATCCTAATAGGAAAGACTGGTCATTGTTTACCTTACTGCGTTTTAGACCTCCATTGGAATGTCACCTTATCGTCTAGTTTTTGGCAAGGTATGTCACCTGCCCGTCGAATTAAAACATAGAGCAATTGGGCTGTAAAGAAGTTAAATTTTTCACTTGACAAGGCAGGAACTCACAGGAAGCTCCCGCTCAATTAGTTGCAAGAGATTCAGAATGATGCATATGATAGTGCCAGAGAGTATAAGAACAAAATGAAACTTGTGCATGATAGAAATATTTTAAGAAAGTCATTTTCTCCAGGTCAAAAATTTCTTTTGGGTTTTTATTATTCGTTTTTAGGTTTTTATTTTCTATCTTATTCTACATAGAAGGATTATTACGCTTCACCTAGGTAATATCTTTCTGACTTACCTCTTTATTCCTATTTTTACTTATCTATTGGTACTTCTTTTTATTTTGAAACATTGAGGACACTGTTTGATTTAAGTTTGGGGATAAGGGTGAAACTTTTTAGTTCAATAATAAAACTCCAAAATTTATAAACTTGTCAACAATTCAGGATGACACTAACCATTCTAGGTAGATGGAAACTTAGCTCTTTTTCTATAGGAATTAGTGCACCCAGCTAAATGGTCTATTCATAAAAGGATGCTGGCTCAGGTGTTAGAAATAACATGATAGTTGTCACCATATCTCGAAGTCTATCCCGACCATATCACCTTCTGTTTTTATTTTTCCAATTTGTTTGTTTCTCTAAGTGATTTGGTGGGTTACCAATATTGAATTGTTATCGCCGCTAGGATGAAGTAAGAGTGACTGAGATCAAGCCCCATTTTCGTTTTTTTTTAGACCAATTATTTTTTATCCAAATTTTTTTTCGAGTATTGACACTTTATAGCAATATGTGTGTGTTCTCCTTGTCTCCGTCGCCTAAGCAAGCATGGAACGCAGGATCCATGTGAACTATCATGTAAAATAATGATAAGAAGCATGCGCTTGGATTCAAATGATCAAATCATGTTGTCAGTACATTTAATAATATAAAGATAACTCTTTTATTTTCAATAAATCGGTCGCTGGGACCCTTGTATATACCAGCTGAGTCGATATTAGTATAAGGAGTAAGACCACTGGGAGCGTATCTCAATCCATTAGGATTCATCCTGGACCTGACCTTCAGACAGATATGGGAAACACTGTTTACCTTAGTCAACACGCGCAAACTTCATTTTTTATAAATCCATCTTCAAAATCTTTTCATGTGATTGTAATTTGATTCTGAGTATCGTGGTTGAACAACTATCTAAGTAGAGCTTTGTTTTCTATATATGAATATTAGTATGCTGAGTGCAAACTTGTGTACAACAATTTGACTCATATAGGGTAATGATTCCCATAGCCGAAGGATTTAGTATGCTATATAAATATCTTGTTTAGTGTTTACCCTCAATCGATCACATGTAAATATGGTTTGGAGTAGAAGGTTTTGTGGGTATACCTCTTGTAAAACTTCACGAGACAAAACTCGTCCACTAAGGACACCTAGGGGTTTAAAGGCTTATTGCATATGCTAAATGTAGTCGCGATTCTTGCGAAAGTGAGTTATGATTTTATTTTATTTCTAGATTAGATTTGCTAGAGGACTAGCAAATAAACTAGTTATTGTATTCGCATTGGAAATTTTTTGTTCTTATTTGCTTGGTACAAAAGTTATTGTGTATTCTGACCATGTAGAACTTAGGTATCTAATTGCAAAGAAGGAAGCGAAACCAAGGCTTATTCGATGGATATTGCTTCTACAAGAATTTGACATAGAGATCAAAGATAAGAAAGGCATTGAGAATACAGTTGCAGATCACTTGAGTCGTCTTACTGTAGACGAAGAAACTATCCCGTTGTGTGAAAGTTTCCCAGATGAGCAATTGTTCTCAATACAGGTTACAGAACCTTGGTATGCTGATATTGTCAATTATTTGGTTTCTAAACAAATCCCGAAAAACTTGTCTCGTGCTGAGAGAGACAAACTTAATAAAATATCTAATCAATATATATGGGATGATCCATACTTATGGAAGCATTGTTCATACCAAGTAATACGAAGGTGCGTATCCAAATATGAATTTCAGTCGATATTATATTTTTGTCATTCTTATGCCTATGGAGGACACTTTGGGTCCAAGAGAACCGCACTTAAGGTACTTGAGAGTGGTTTCTATTGGACCATTCTGTTTAAAGATGCATATATTTTTTGCACTACTTGTGATAGATGCCATAAAACATACAATCTAGGTGCTCGAAATCAAATGCAACAAACTCCCATACTCTTCATTGAAGTATTTAATATTTGGGGAATTGATTTTTTTGGTCCTTTTGTTAATTATTTTGGTAAGTTTTATATCCTCCTATCTGTTGATTATTTCTCGGAATAGGTGGAAGCTAAAGCCAACCCGACTAATGATTCTAAAGTAGTTACAGATTTTGTTAAAGAATATATTTTTGCAAGGTTTGAAACTCCAAGAGCCATAATCAGAGGGTCACACTTTCGAAACAAGTTCTTGCAGGGTTTGTTAAACAAGTACAACATCACTCACAAGATTGCAACACCGTATCATCCATAGACTAACAGGAAAACAAAAGTTTTTAATCGAGAAGTGAAATCCATCTTGGAGAAAACCATGAATCCAACAAGAAAAGATTGGAGTTTACGACTTGATGATGCATTGTGGGCATATAGGACCGCATACAAAACACCTATTGGGATGTCTCCTTTTAGGCTTGTGTGCGGTAAATCATGTCATCTTCCAGTTGAAATCGAACGTAAGGCTCTCTGGGTTATTAAGCAGTGCAACATGGACATGGATGGTGCAGGAAAGAAAAGGAAACTTCAACTGAGTGAGCTTGAAGAAATTAGAAACACATCATATGAAAGCTCACGAATCTACAAGGAAAAGACTAAGGCTTTTCATGATAATATGATCTCTAGAAAACAGTTTACCGTTAGAAAGAAAGTTTTGTTGTTTGATACTCATCTTAGATTATTCCCTGGTAAGTTTTGTTCCCGTTGTAAGGTACATTATGTTAACACTAATATCTTTTCTCATGGTGCAGTAGAAATTCAAAATTTAACCTCAGGGAACGAATTCAAAGTGAATGGTCAACGCTTGATTTGTGCCTGAGAATGTAGTGGTACAACTTGTTAATGCAATCCATCTGGAGGAGTAGAAGGCGAATGCCAAGTCGGGATGACGATGTTAAACCAAACGATGAATAAGAGGCAACCCATTGGTTTTGTATTTCTATATTTATCTTTTTAGTTTAATTTCTCTTTATATATCATATTATAGGATTTTCAACCTTGAATTTTACATTGGACGAATAATTTTACATTGAGGACAATATAAAGTTTAAGTGTGGGGGAGTGGTTAAGCATTTAGATTTTTAGTATTCGCTTTTATAAGTTTTTGAAGTAGAATTTTTAAAACTTTTTGTACAGGGTTACATGAAAACCTCCAACTTTTAGATATTTTAGAGTCACTTAGAGGTATTAAAGAAGTATATTCGGGTTGCTCAGTTATTGAGAGGCTAAAGCTGACAAAAAGGGACCTAAACCACCGGTGGAAAATTAGGTGCAGAGAGAATACAATATTAGAGAAGCTGATCAATCATTAGTGGAGACTACCTATTACATCAAGTGAGGAATCAGACCTTCAAGTCTTTGTAGCTGTCTAAAAAATTATGCTTTAGAGTGTGTGTTATCATACGCAAACTCTGGGTAGAACGATGAGCTACCCAACTTTGCACCAATTTTAGCACTACTTTTTGATCTCTTGACTGTTATTTCTTCAATCATGAGGTTGCCTTTAGAATTGTTAACATACAACATCTCTTGTAATCTTGTTTGCAGTTATCACCATTCTCTCTTGACAACAACAGGTCCATAGAAATACCATTATCATCAACAAGCGAAGCATCACAAATTCGAAAAAAAGTTGAAGACGTTTAAGGTTTACAAGCAATGGTACAAGAAAGAGAAAATTTCATATTCAAGTGAAGCAACAAGACACAGAGCAGCATTATATATACATGTTGAAGACTTATGTACAAAAGCAAAGGAAATCAAAAGATGAGAGTTAGTGAAGTTTATGATATCAAGACAATACAAATTGTGAAAAATCAAGTGGTAAAGTTCTTATCCCACGGCCATACTAGTTTCATTGTTTATTTTATTTTATTTTGCAGTTTGTATTCTATTAATTTTATTAAAAAATAAAAATTGAATTTTTTTTTTAGAAAAACTATATGTATGAAAAAAAACTTGTTTGGTGTTTGTTTTTGTATTCATTCAATAAGGTGTGGGTAAGAAGAAATTTATAAAGAAGTTTCAAGCAACAAGGAATTGAGGAAAAGAGTTACAATTTTCAAGGTTCTACGAAGTTCAAGAATTCATCGAAGACCGAAGGCGTTTCTATTGGATGTTGTGAGAGTGGTGCTAATTGTAGATCGGGCAACAAGGTAAGTAGGATTTCCATCCTCATATAGTGGTTGATTTCTTTTCTTAGAGGTCATCAGAAAAATAAAAAAATGGTTCTTTTTCGTCCCATATTTATGGGATAACATCTTCATATAATTCGGAAGGTTCATTTTCCTTCCCACCATTCAACGTGTACAGGATTTCTATCGTCACTACTGTCTGCACACATGAGAACCATAAAGTGTGTCTTCTGAGTGCAACTTCATAAAACCTTATTGGTGAGGCAGAAGTCAAGGCAAAATGCTTATTCGATCGCATATCGAGGCTGGATTCTTTCATATGGTGGTTTTCTCCTAACTCAAGAGTTAAGCATGAGAATCGTGATCTTTGATATTTCTATGTGAATTTGGAGTGTTTGAATAGTTGGAACTTAGGTTTTATGGGTATACCTCTTGTAAGCCCTTACGAGACTATAACTCGTCCACTAGGGACACCTAGGGATTTGATGGCTTGTTACACATGCTAAGAGTAACTGTGTCCTCATCGAAAGGGAGTTGTTGTATTAGTTTAGGTTAGTTTAGTATTGTAGTTTGCTCGAGGACTAGCAAAAGGCAAGTGTGAGAAAATTTGATAAGTGCATAATTGACAGGTTTTGAGTATCATTCTCTTACGCTTATTTTCTATATTTCATGTGAATTACCTTTTATTATTATTACATTTGTATATTATGTCTTTATAGGTTACATCTCTAAAAGAAGTGAAAATTGAGTGCTTTGAAGGAAAAATTACATAATACCCAGTGGATATCACTCAAATCCAGGATTTCTACCCACTATGTCAAAGAGAACGAGAAAACAAAGCCAACGGAGAAAGAATAAAGTCATTTCGACTTCGTATGAGAAAATTATGGGATGAAAGAGTTTTACTTGAAAGGCGTTAAAGGGAACCTGCACTATTACTAAGGGGCTGCCCAAGAATTTGAATTATGCTAATAGCGCCAGTGGTTTGGATAAGGGGCACCACCTCCATCTCCTTCACGTCAAACAGAATAAGGCTCAGATTTAATGGAGAAAAGAGAAGTTGGTGAATTGTTAATCAATACAGGGAAGAAGATTGAATTACAACTGTGATTGATTATGATCGTGATCATGATCGACGTGGTTATTTTGGTTTGGATTGATACTTGATATTGAATGGATCAAAATGTTATTAAAGGTGTTAGAAGGCATGGGTTATGGATGAAAGATAACTCCATCTAATGTGAATAATGATGCATGATCAGAGATGGAGGTGCTGCTGTTACTCGGTGGTGATGAAATTGTTAGTGACAAAGAAGATGAACCTGATGGTGACAGATGAGAGGAACTCAAGAGATGGAAGAACTCGAGGTTGGAGCTGTTAGTGAACTCGAACATAGCAGAGAGAGTTATGGTTGTTGGAACTCGATGATAGTGATGCTATTGATAGTTTGTTGTGACGTGAATGATGTTGAAAATGGAGTGTTTGGAAGAAAGAAGAGAATGGCTTGAGGTTGGTCGTTATAGTGTTCAAATATGAAACAGATTGAAATAAATCTAATTTATATGACGTGAGGATAAGGGAACTAATTGTTGGTCAGTTGAGATAATTTAGGAATTGAGTTTCAAAACTCAGATGAAAATATTTTTCGTGATGGGTAGGAGTTATCGATCCAACAAAGCAAAAAAACTAGAAAGAAAATATTTTTTCGATGGGTTCAGGGTTCAACCCGTCGAGAGAACCTGGGAGCAAAATTTTAAAAGTCAGAAAGAATTTAATTTCTCGATGGCTTAGTCGTCGAGAAATTGGGTGAGGTTAAAGACCGAGGAGAAAAAAAAAAGTGTTTGCATTAAAATGTAGAAACGGAATTGGGCTTGGCCCTAGTCAAGATTGCACAAGCCTGTTGGCTATAAGGTCTAGTTAGGAGATACTTGGTTCACGTTTTGGCTAATCTTTGTCGACCTATTTCGACCAGGATTCGACAATGAGCACTTCTATTTTTGGGAAACCTATTTAAGGGACAATTCACTTCTTTTTAGAGTTATGTTTTATCATATATCTAATATATCTTAACTTTTGGAGAGAAGAACAAGGGGTTTTGGAGTTAAAGATTTTCTACAACCTAGGGTTTGCTTAACTTTTATATCTTATTATCTTTCATGGATTTTAAGAAATCCATTATGAACTAATTTTCTTATATTGGTTAAGGATGTAACCTAAGTCATGAACATGTTATTCAATTGATGCATTAATTTCATTATTCACTCTTTTGCATATCGTTCAAGTTTTACTAAGCATAATAATTATTTGATTGTGTTCAATTAATATGATTAGTTATTTCGGATGTTTAATTCGCGAATTAAATATCTTAATAACTTCTCTATAGCTAATTAGGAGTCTTAGGTAATTTTATCAAGAACCCTAATAACTAGTAGTAATTTGTGATCACTAGTGGTGCGTATCATGAAGGAAGTCACAAGTAAAACTTGGCCTAGGTTATATATACCACGATTGTGTTGTATTGTCTATGAGTAACCCGTCTCACAGAATTTAAAGCTTCCTTCAAGTTGAATATCTTAGCAATAAAGCATTAGGTTATTTGTTAGAAAATAATTCATATATTAGCGATTGCAATATTTGTTGATTTGTGGAGAAGTAACGAAGTGTTGACACTGATTGGGGATACTTTAGGGTTATTGGTAACATGAGAGAGTGAATGACGATATTGATGTTTGATCGCATAACATGTGTAATGATGGGCGGAGAATTCCTTAAACAGTTCTCTCCTATAATATTTTCTCAAACACTTTCAACTTAATTTTTAGTTTAATTTGAACAAAAAAATCCCCCTGTTTACAATAGTTTTAAAATACAATTATCAACCCATATCTCCCGACGGATCGAATTCGTTCTTATTACTATATTCTTAGTTATAATTGTGAAGTGAGAAGACTTGAAATAATTTTTCTTGGATGACAACCGATCATTTTCCACCGTATCTAAAGATATTTTCTTCGACTGTTTTGTTCATAACTTCTTCGCCCGATGTCGAAATGACCTTATTCTTTTTTCTTGAACTCGTCTTTTCATTCTCTACAAGATATAGCTAAGAATTCCTGGATTTGGACAAGTTCTGTTTGATGTCTTACTTCAATCCATCTTTGAAAGTAGTACTACAAGACATCCAAGGAAGTAAGACATCAAATGGAACTTATCCAAATACATTAATTCTTATCTCTCGTATAGAATGAAAAGACGAGTTCAACACCAAAAGAATAAGGTCATTCCGATTTTGGACGAAGAAGTTATGAGCAAAATAGTCGAAGAAAATGTCAAGTTTAGAATTGGTGGATAACTGCATTTATATCCACCGATTTTGGGGAAAAACTTTTACAGAAAAACTTTTGAATTTAAGTTTTTAGAATCGGCACAAGTGGGGAACCTTATCCACCGTTTATGGTCAACAAAATTTATAGAAAATTTTTGAATTTCAGTTTTTTAGAATCGACACATGTGGGGAACCTTATCCACCGATTATGGATGTATTTTTTTGAAAAAAAAAACTATCTTTTGAGTGTTTTTTTAACAACAGGCACTTGTGGAGGACTGTATCTGTCGATTGTGATCAATCGACCATAAAAACGAAGAACATATGTCGATTCCGAATCGATGCTCTTCATGGATCAAGAACATCAAGAACAATCGGTCATCGTGTAAGTGCCTTATTGCCCGATTTTTCTTGAACCCAAAATATTTCCAAAATTTTGAAAATTTTCAAATAAACAAAAAATTTATTTGAAAAAGAAAAAAAAATAAAATTTCTGATGGTTTTGAGAGAAATGGAAATAGTTTGGAAATTTTAGGGATAAGGATATAAATATAATTTTAACTAGTGAGGGCAATTTGGTAGTTTCATCCTTTATACACCCATAATCCCTCACCTAAGTGGGAACAAAATTGGGTAGGCCTGAAATAAAAGGGGTAGACTTAAATAGCCAGGATTGTTAATACTCACTCGTTTTTATTTTAGACGAGGGTTTTGGAATTCTCACGCACATTAAGAAACATGAAAGAGAGTTTTTCTGAATCTAACCTTGATAATACCTCCCTTAAACATTTAAGCCTCCTACTTTTTAGTTATAGTAGAGATTAAAAATGTTTAGAAATATACAATGGAGTATTTAAGAAAGCTATTTAGAAAATTGAGCATACACAAATTTCTATATTTGGGTCAAAGCAGGGTTAAATCAGGAATCTTTTTGAAAAATATGAAGAACCTCATCTATTGTGGAACATGAGAAAAACCCAAAACCCTCGTCTAAAATAGAACGTAGGGAGTATATAAGTACTTCTCCGTCCCACGTATAAAAGCAACATTTTATATTTTGGTTGTCCTAGTGGATAGACGCAACTCTAATTTCAAGATGGTTTTTCTTACATATACCTTATTTATGATACACAGGTAATTGTTTTGGGAATAAGATAAGGGTTAAAATAGGAAAAAACATGAATTTTAATAAGAACCAATTTTTTTTTGCTTAATCTAACAAATTTTACATAATCTTCTTTTATATGCGGAAAAAAAAATTGAGTTATATGAGCAGAGACACTTAGAGCATCTTCAATGGAGATTGAGTTTCTGAAAAAAATTGATGCCACATAGGATTTTAGATCTCAAACTAAAAAAAATCTCTCCAATCGTAGTTGATAAAGGAAAATTTATATTAGTTGCCAATGAAAATATGGATGGGAGTATCTATTATTAGATATTCTCATCCATACCCATGTCATCCATTTTTTCGGTTTTAAAGTTATTTTAGATTTATTATAGATTTTATATCCTACCACTAAATAACAACTGTATTAAAACTGATATTAATACAACTACCACTGGAGATACTTATCAAAACAAAACTTTATTTTTACTCTATATTAACATTATCTCTTATTTTCAGGTCTCCATATAAGATATATATCCAAATACTATTGGAGATGCTTTTAAGATCGATTGTAGAAGACAAGTATAAAATATTGAGTTAGGTTATATAGACAATAAACGTTTTAGACAGTTATGCCATTAATTTTTAACTATTTTTTTTCTTTTATCATTTTTTTTCTCTTCTATTAACTTTTTCTCTCTCAAATTTAAAATATAACGCGAAAAAAATCATAACTTCCGAAATATAAGTCGGATTTTAATGAGACTAATATTTTTAGAATGGGTTTGAGATGATCTATAAAATAAAAACCACTGCTGATATCCAAGACCTAATATGTAATATGCACTAAGGCACAATCTGGTCAAAACCTATTTCCTATAAGAAGATGCATTATACACCCGGGTGCAACCTGGCCAAAACCTTTTTCTTGTTGGAATATGCATTATGCACTCCGGTGCAACCTGGCTAAAACTTATTTTCCCGTTAGAATACATCATGCTCGTCAAAACCTATTTAATGTCAAAATATGCATTATGCACTTCAGTGCAACCTACCCAAAACCTATTTCCTGACAGAATATGTATTATGCACTCCAGTGTAACATGTCCAAAACCTACTTATTATAAGAATATGCATATGCATTATGCACTCCAATGCAACCTGGTCAAAACCTATTTCATGTCGGAATATGCATTATGCACTCCAGTGCAACCTGACCAAAATGTATTTTTTTATCAGGATATGCATTATGCTCGCCAAAACCTATTTAATGTCAAACTATGTATTATGCAGTATGATGCATCTTTCGTACTTCGTGGATAAATCTAGGTTTATCCTAGTAATACTCATTCATGACTTTCCACAAGCACCTTATGTGCGAGAAACTGATGATCTAGAGATGAGCTTTTTGTTGATTTCTTAAACCCATTATATCTCCTTCCCTACTGCAGAAAATTCAAATCCGAAAACAAACCAAATACTTCTAATCATTCGTAAGCCCTAAACACTTCATCAACTACCATCTTTTATCTTTTAAAACAACATCAACAACACCAACCCTTTCAGTTGTGTTCTTGTTTGAAAACTTGGTCAAATTCATAAGTTTATGTATTACCCATTCTTCCTAAACATCAAAAGTAATAGATTTGATCTCCAGTGAGTATATATAAATTTACAAAAAAAGTAAGATTGTCAACGACCACAACCGCCCATCGCATGCCCGTTCCATCTTATAAACTAAAAGTTAAACCCATATCACAAAATGAACATAAAGATTAAATCATTTAGACTCCTCACTTAGTTCATCACCAATTCAAAGGTTGTATTAATAAAAAAATAATGAAACTTGAGATAAAAGATGCAAGAATTGTGATTGATCGATATTCCCTTGAGAAGAAATAAAAAAGAGCGGACGACCATGCTTGTAAGTACTGATATTGAGAGGTTGATAAGAGTCTAAGACTAAGAGCAACTGCAACGGACGATCAGAATAAAGAGCAAAGAGAAAATTTACGCTTTACTCGCCAAAAATCAGCCGCAACGGTCGATTAAATTTGGGAATGAGACGAGTAAAATTACTGTTCGGGAGAAAATTTTGTCCAATTCCTATATACCTTCGCACGTTGTTCTGATTTAGCGTTAACAAAAGACGTTTTCGTATGATAGCGTTTTGAAACACGGACGCATTAGTTGAGAAGCGCCTGATGATACGCTCACAAAAGAATGCGTATGATGTAACGCTGCAGTAACACAACGCTCGTTGAAGAAACACAAGCTAAATGAGCGTCTGGTTAAAAAGTTCTACTGAAATAACGCCCGTATATCATACGTTCTATTAAAAAGACGCCGGACAAGTTTATTGTTGGACGCTTAGTTAAGGGAAGTTTAGTTCCATATGCTTAATCAAATGCACAAATGAAATGAAACTAACGCTCATATAAGTGAGACTTGAATGACGAGTCTATTAAACTTAGACTATTTCCCTTTTAACTAAGAGATAGAGCCAACCCCTCAGTCGATTGAGACCTATGCCCAACTTACTTCATCTTTTATTCAGAAATTCTTCCCTAAGAACAGAATATCCTCAATTAGGCAGAAAATTTTCACGTTTTCTCAGCAAGAAGGAGAGTCTCTGTATGTTTATGTAGAAAGGTTCAACGACTTAGTGTCCCAATGCCCAGACCACGGTTTAGATGAGTTAACTCTAGTTCAGATTCTCTATGAGGGTTTGGATTATGCGACTGTAACCTTGGTTGAGTCCTTGTCGATCGGAGAAGTCGAAAGTAAGACTCCTGCTGAGGCGATGCAATTTCTGAGTGACATCGCCGAGAAAACCCAGCAGTGGGAGAGCAATAGAAATCCCAACCATTAGAATCCTTATCTAGAAGGCTAGAACTGGTCGAAATGAATCAAGCTAGTAGTTTAGAGCCCCAACCCAATCCAAGAGGCGTCAATGAAATGGCGACAGGTGAGAAATCATCCAGTCACGTGAATGCAGTCACGACCCTCAGGAATGGTAAATTGGTGGACAACGGGGTAACTGGGCCTGATAGTGGACATACTGTGGTTCACCCTGACCCAATAGCCGAAGAGACTGATAAAGTCTCTGATGAGCCTGAGGAAACCCCTCGGGCCACCGATTTTATGCCTAGAGCCCCTTATCCAAGGTTGTTAGCACCTACTAGGAAGGACCCCAACTTAGAAACTCTCAACATGATAGAGACCCTAGTTCAGAAGATATTACCAAACACTTTGATAGAAGACCCATTAGAGAAATGTCGAGCCCACTTTGGATTAGATTTTCATGAGTTGGACTTTAAGCATGATCCACCAGATACCCTGATAAGTAGTAAGTTAGGCCCATCAGAAGAGGAATCCAAACCGTCTAGTGAGATGGAGCTTAGGCCCAACCCATTAGAAGATCCATTAGAAAAATGCCTAACCAACTACAGATTTAATGGCAATAATGATAGGGTTATTGATGAGGTGCGTACTTTGTTAGGCTTTGCACCACCGGATTGTAATTTAGAAGAAGCAGTTGACTATTTTCGAGAATCTGACGATCCGGAAATGAGGGAAATTGTTATTAGTCTATCTAGAGACACTGAAAACTCTAAGTTTGGAGGTGACTATCATTCTCCATGTGCTATACCATTAACTCTTAAGAAGGTCCCTAGCATGTAAAGGAACGTTTAGGTAAATTTCAATACCAGATTTCCTAACGTTCATGTAAAGGAACGTTTCATATATGGGCGTTCTTATAAAGGAGCGTTTGTGATTCCGGCGTTTGACTAGGAGGACGTCTGTGAGTAAACGTCTACACAAGACAACGCTCAATTTACATACGTTCCCATATGACTACGCTTTGATAGCAGACGCTACCTTGTGTGGACGCTTAAGCATATGTTTACTAAAGGCAGCGTATGAGAATGCAACGTTCAATTAGAAGTGCGTCTGGTCCAGGCCTATGAGACGTTCACCAAAATGTGCGCCCAACAACATACGTTACACCAGAGAAACGTCTGTGTCATCTAACGTTCATCTATAATAACGCTCAATAACAAACGTCTGCTTAAAAGGGCGTACGAGCATATTTAGGTTGAAAACCGTTGCGTTTAAAAAGAAAAACGACCAAACAATTTTTCTCTTTAGTCTTTAGTATACTCTCACCGTTGCAGTTGCCCTAAGAGGATAGAAAGAGAAAGGTAGATGCGTATGGCGGCGATGTGAAGCAGTGGAGAAGTATAAGATAAATAGTAGGGAGTGGTATTTGGGTTGGATCAACCTACCTGACCCGTGTCCACTCCACGTTGGGAGTATGGGCAATACAATTCTAAATGTTGGGCGGGTATGACCATAAATTTTACCAACCCGATCTAATTTGGACGGTCATGGGTATAAATTTTACCAACCCGAATAACCCGTCCAACCCGAAGAAGTATAAAATAATTATATAATTTAGATTTTACTAACTTTTAATTTATATAGGTTTTAATTTCTTATTATAAAACTTCATGTCTTATTAGTATGAATGAATAATAAATTAGCAATTATTCAGTATTGCATCATTTATTCATTCTAATTATGTGAAAAACAATTAATTGTTGGTTGTCGGCTATCTTTTTTCTTTTAGTAATGCTTAATTGTTGTTTTATCGGTCAACCCAAAAAAGCCGAAATACATCATGGTCCGTCCATAGGCAAGAGTTTCATGGGTTCCACGGATTAAATGGGCAATCCGGCCAAGACATTTCTAGCTAGGACTTGCCTCGGCCAAGACTTCTAACCCGACCAACCCGACCAAATCTCACCCCTAATAAATAGTTTTGTAGATGGTTATAACAAGTTTTTCGGTTTTATTTTTATGGAATAGTCGTTAGAGTTATATCTCATTATATTTAGATTAACTAAATTAAACCACAAGAGCCGGAATAGCACATTGGTTATGTTATTAGTGTCAAGACCAACCTATCTTAGTCTCGAGTCTCCCTGCAAACGTTATTAATGTACCATCAGATCGGATTAATCCGCCGACCCGTCATAGCCAAGCCTCTAGGGTTAGGGTTGAGATTTTGGATTCGTTTTGGAAGTGCTAGGGTTAGAATCCATTAGTATCAATTCACGGGTCGCCTAACCCACCACGAGTTAACCCTGACCCTTGGCAGGTCTAATCGTGACTTAGAATCTGTTACTGTGGCACACCATATATAATGTGTCCTACATTAATTTAGCCACCTTAATAACCCCAAAACCAATATTGATAGCCAGTCAATTGAATATGATCTAAAATTTAATGTTGAACCAAAGTATGCCGCGTAGCTCCAAGAGTTGCTTTGTTTTCTAAAATCTATCTCATGACTAAGTTTACACCCTAACCCAAAATAGAGAAATATGCCCCTTTAACCTAACATATACACGATAACTCGGATTTTGCATAATAACCAAATTTTCCATTTTGACCCAAAACTTTTCCGTTGAACTAATTGTGCATTGTTGCTGAAACTCTGAACCTTAATGAAAATTTCACAAGTATTTCGTCGCAGATTTCTTAAACAGATGATCTACATTTGTAGGATCATTTTTTAAACGGATGATTTGTCTGGATGGATTTAGATAGGGATCTAGATCTGATTTTCACATATTAAAAAAAATGATAATACTAAATTTTTTATCAATCAAAATAAAAAATAAAATGGATGAGAGTCGAACTCGTAAGTCGCAAGCCCAAAAAAGAAGAATAAAATTCCACGGGATGCATATATAAGGAACTAGGAAATTTCTCGAAAAATAAAAAAGTTACGAGATAATAATGGGTATGGTTACTTAAGCGGACTGAGGGAAAGAGGGTAAAAGAAGCGATTGGCGGTACGTCAATGTAAATGATTCCTCTGTAAAAAAAAAGAAAAAAAAACTGTAAAAAGACGAAAAAGTTAAAGTAAAAATGAAGAAAGGAATTATCTTGTCCTGTCTTGCACGTGTGAATACTACTCTAAATTTCCAACTTTTGTACGATTCTCTTTTCTCCTTTTGGTGAAATCGACGGTTAAGATCTAACAGTATCCTAGTCAGTCTCAAAGTCTCTTTCCACTCATTTCTATTTCAAAGTTTCACGCCCTTGGCATGATTACTCCACAAAAATGTTTTCCAAATTCCAATCTTTGTCATGATTCCTAAAGTTGAAAAAGTGAATTATCACCATTTTCATCTTTGTTTCATCTTTGTTTCATCTTTTTTACTAAGACATCGTAGCCACAAGAATATGGTATCTATGTAGGCGGTGTAGTGAGTCTTGCCGGCACATTTATGTTACATTAAGCATATCAAGATTTGAGCACACTGTGCGACTTAGTGCACGACTTGGCACGATACCACAATATGGTAGTTTCATGTATTATGTCGTGTAAAACTAATCGTTATATTAGGGCAATACAACACACGGTAGAAGTAAATTTTGGCATTATAGTTGTAAGGACATAAATTCATTAGTTCCACGTGTTTACATCATAAGAAGGAAGTATCACATTATGAAACACCGAGAAGGATAAAAGCAAAATAAATGATAAAGGAAGAAAGCTATATAACATCTGTCACACATCAACTGACACCGGAAGCAGAAAAATCAGACTAGATTAATGCATATAAGACACGTGGAAAGAACACAAGTTACAAGAAAAAGCATCATTAATAGTCAAGACAATCATCTGCGCTCTGCTATCTCTTGCGTTCCACAATCATCCGCGCTCTGCTATCTCTTGCGCTCCACAATCATCCGCGTTCTGCTATCTCTTGCACTCCACAATCATCTGCGCTCTGCTATCTCTTGCGTTCCGCAATCATCTGCGCCCTATCACGTGCACACTATAAATTTCAATCATGCAAGAATAGATATGCTCCACGTCAAATTCCACATGTCACACATGCCAACCTCCACATAATAAAGACAAAGGACCAATAAACGCTCAATCCAAAGAGGAGATGCGCATCAGCAAGCGGAACTAGTAAGAAGCATTACGGATGGAGTAAGATGAGTTGCGCCCAAAGTCAAGATAAGATCAAACTGGTCAGACAAAAATAAGAAGGAGTGAGGAAGAGGGACCCATCATATTTTGATATAAATACCAACTCCAAAGTAGAAAGAGGGGGACGACAAAAATGGAGAGAGAGAGAAAACTCTGAAGGAAATTCAAGAAGTGGAAAAAGCTAAGACTAGGTTAAGAACTCTATTGAAGTGAATTTCTTTAATTCATTATATTACCATGTGTACAAAATAAGTGTTGATAAATGATATACTATATTTTCCTGTGGATGTAGGCTTATTAGCTGAACCACGTTATATATTGAGTTGTTTTCATTTATATTTGAGTTATGATTCTCTGTATTACAATCTTTCTGTATCAATTACACTTGGAGTATTGTCATTTTTAAACAACTTAAGTTTTTTGGTTGTGATTGACCCAAAAAACGGTCGTCATAATTTGGCGCTAGAAACAGGGACGTGTAAAGGATTTATCCTACCTTGTATCACAATTTTGATTTCATTTCCATCACAATTTTTTTTTCTGTATCATTTCAAAGCATCTACTGCATCATTTTACCATTTAAAATGTCATTTCTTGACAAATTAAATTTTGGTTGTTGTCGATCATGTAATGGTCGCTACAA
>JAJJMC010016440.1:7226892-7280530 GCA_023531435.1 Papaver californicum
GTCGCTACAATTTTATTCTCTGTATCATTTCAAAGCATCTATTGTATTATACAAAATCTTTGATCATGCAAAAAGCATTAATGAGCAAGAAAATTTTTGAACTTTAGAATTTCTTGTTACCTCATTTTGTATGTGTACACATTTAAGGAAAATGAAAGATTTATTCAACTTATGAAATATCTACTCATTGGAAATGGTTTGAATTACTTATGTTTTTGATTAAATAAATAAATTTTTTGAAATCATATAACTTTTATAGAATACTATCAAAGGAATTCTCGAAATCAGCGGAGGATTGGTATAAGAAGAAAACAGAACATTACGAAAGGAAAACAAACAAAGCGAAAACATGTCACAAGCTGAAAATTCACGAAATCAAGAGAGTTACGCAAGAGGAATTCTTCAACAAAGAGGGAAAGTAAATAACCCAGAGAGTCAGCAAAGCAATTCAGAGGGTTATTCTTCACTTTATGAGAATAATCAAAACAATTATGAACATAATCATTCTCTATCTCAGGATAATACTCAGAACACTATTGATCATATACAAAATTTAATGGAGGATATGAGTAAGGTGCGCAAAGAGCAACGAGCTTGTGCTGAACAAATCGCACGATTAACCAAAGAAAATCAAATGTTGAAAGAAACGATCCAGCGGAATGCGGAACCAGCTGCCACCAGAACACGGGGACAAGAAGCAAGTTCCAGTAGATTCGAAGGAAGAAGAGAAAGAAATAGTCGAGACCAAATAATGGTACTGAGATCTACATCACAACAACCTGGACAAGAAAGGATAAATCGGGCAGACCCAGGACCACAACATGATCAATGGCAAAAATGCTTTGAAGCTATGGAGAAAATGAGGGAAGAAATAAGAAACCTAAAGATTAAAGAAGGTGGGCGAATAGAGGAAGTGTTAAAGGAAGCTAGGCGAACGCCATTGGAACCACATTTATCATTTGCACCAATGCCCCGAGAATGTAACATTCCTGTTTTTGAATGCTATGATGGTACCATGGATCCGACCCCACATTTGAAATATTACAACTGAATCATGGTGCGTTGGGAGCAAAATGATGCTGTAATGTGTCAATGTTTCCCATCAAGTTTGAAGGGACTGGCACTGGCGTGGTATGATAAATTGCAAGAAAGTTATATTCATTCGTATGTGCAGTTAATTCGAATTTTTTTGGAAGCATACATGTACAACAGACCCGTTGACTCAGGATCTGATAGATTATATTCACTCGTTTCACGGCCAGAAGAATCAATTCGTGACTATACAGCTCGGTGGCATGCAATCTGCCATGCAATTAGAGATGTTGAGCCAGATGCTGCCATTAATAATTACAAGTGGGAATAGCTGAACGAAAAAGTCAGCTCTTTGTTGATATTCATAATATCAAACCGAAAACTGAACCTTAGAGAAATAATCGAGACATGTGCAAGACTGCAATACATATAGGGGCAATGTCCAAGGATAGTATCGCAACAGCGAAGAGATGCAAAAAGAACAAATTCAATAGAATCATCGTCCGGGTCGGGGAAAAATGTTCCAAATAAAGCTGAAACTAGTGAACCAAAGCGTCCACGAATAGAGGGAAGGAAGAAATTTTTTCAGGAGAGAGTGTTTACAAATATTAACACTCCATATTCTGAAATTTTAAAAATAATAAAAAATAGACCAGACTTGCAATGGCCACCAACAAAAAATCGACAACCAGAGCACACTCAAAACTCAAAAGAATATTGTGAGTATCATTGCTATCGGGGGCATTCAACCGATCGATGTAGAAACTTAATTTTACTAGTCCAAGAGATGATAGACGCTGGAAAGTTAAAAGAATTCATTCAATCACCTGCACCACTGTCAAAGCTTGATAAAGGGAAAGCTGTTAATATCCCCCACAACAATCAGACTATCAATATGATTTCATTTTCTGAATCAAATCCATCATCGATGAACGCAACAATTGACAGGAAGCTGCAAAAGAGATTAATCAACCATGAAGTATTTAAGTTTGCAGGGAGGATCACTGAAACATGGGAAGAATGGATGGCTGGATGGCTTCCCACTAACATTTTCAGCAGAAGAGGTAAATCAAAAAGTAGAAACTCACAATGACCCGCTGGTTCTCACCCTGTCTGTGTCTGGTTGGAATGTCACAAAGATTTTGATAGACGGAGGAAGTTCTCTTAATGTGTTGTTCTATGACACATTTCTGAAAATGGGATTGAAAGAAGATCAGTTTGAGTCATATCGCTACACCATATATGGATTCAATGGAGTAGCATCGAAACCCAGAGGAGAAGTCACACTTGAAATAATGACTGGACCCTTGAATGTTGCAACCAAGTTCAGTGTGGTAGAAGCGCCCTCACCTTACAATGCCATCATCGGGAGGCATTGGGTCCATCAATTAAAAGGGGTTGCATAAACGTACCATCAGTATTTGCGATTTCCAACACCTCAGGGAGAAATGGAAATTAAAAGAGATCACATCATGGCGAGAACGTGCGCCCTCACGGAAGCACACATAAATCAAGAAAGAGCTCAGCAAGTGAAAGCAAAGAAGAAGGAAAGGAAAGTCCAAGATAAGGAAGAAGCAATAAATCAGTATTTGTCTGAAGTCGCAGCTAGCAAGTCAAGCGATGAAGAAGGAAGAGATTCTAAAGTAAAAGGAAATGAGTTAGGAACAAGAAAAGGGGGTGAAACCTAACAATAGCATCTCAAGGGGGATCCCACATTCTTAGGAGCCCCCAAATCTGCTTTTTCGGCTGTAGAGAAAACCAAGAACATCAACATTGGAACGCCAGAATTTCCAAAGGCAATTAAAATTCGAACCCTGATGAGACCAGAAAGGGAGTAAGATTTAATCCGTTTACTTGAAGAGTATGCATATGTATTTGCATGGAAAATATGAGACATGCCAGGAATTGACCCAAGCATTGTTCAACATGAATTGCGTATACATCCGGGCACCATACCATTTTGGCAACGGATGCGAAAAGTAGCACCTGAATATCATGATCCAATAGAAAAAGAATTGAAGAAGCTAATGGAAGCCGGATTCATTCGAGAAGTGCGCTACCCAACGTGGATATCAAATATGGTCATAGTCCCAAAGAAAACTGGAGGTGTGAGAATTTGCATAGACTTCACCAATTTGAATAACGCATGTCCAAAAGACAGTTATCCACTTCCAAGCATTTATCAATTAGTAGATGTTGTCGAAGGACACGAAGCTTTTTCTTTCATGGATGGACAATCTGGATATAACCAAATTGCACTAGCCGAGGAAGATCAAGAGCATACTGCGTTTTTTACCCCGCGAGGATTGTATTGTTATACGAGAATGCCGTTTGGATTAAGAAATGCAGGAGCAACCTACCAACGATTATTGGATGCAATCTTCAAACCTTGGATAGGACACACATTGGAAGTCTACGTAAATGACATGCTAGTAGAAAGCAAGATGGCAAATGATCATTTACAAGACTTGAGGGAGATTTTCCAAGCTTTGCGCAAGTATAAAATGAAAGTCAATCCGGAAAAATGCATTTTTGGGGTAACATCAGGGAAGTTTTTGGGTTATCTAGTTACGGAAAAAGGAATTGAAGTCGATCCAGCAAAAATACAGGCTATCGTAAATATGCCATCCCCAAGAAATGTTAAGGAGGTACAGAAACTGAACGGATGCTTGGCAGCGCTTAACAGATTCATTGCAAGGTCATCAGATGGGTGCAAACCATTTTTTGATACTCTGAAGAAGGGAAGCAAGTTTATATGGAATGAAAACTGCGAACAAGCCTTTCAAAACATCAAAATCTATCTTGTGACTTTACCCGCATTACAGAAACCGCAGCCTGAAGAGATCTTGGCCCTATATATAGTTGCAACAGAAGATGCAGTGAGTGCAGTACTGGTGCGAACAAATGATAAAGTGGAAAAACCAATATACTACATTAGCAAGACTTTAAACCTTGCGGAGAGGAACTATCAAGATTGAACAGTTAATATTAGCACTGGTATTTTCCACGTAGAAGTTGCGCACATATTTTCCAACGCACTACGTACGAGTACCAAGCAAGGCTCCACTGGAATCAGTGTTAAAAAATGCAGGAAAAGTGGGTAGAATTGCAAAGTGGAATGCTCAGTTGGAACAATTTCACATTCTTTTTGAAATGCAAACTGCTCAAAAGTCCCAAGTTTTGGCGGATTTTCTTGCAGATTTTCCATTAAACGGTGATTTTGAAATCCAGGGGTTACCAGGAATGGAAGAGGATGACTCTCAGGACATTTTAAAACCTGTCAATTCTCGTAGATGGGAAGTTTTTATTGATGGAGCCCGAAATAAAGAGGGGGCAGGAATCGGTATTGTAATAACAACACCCACGGGGGAGCGATTGATACATGCTTTTCGTTTAGAGTTTGGAGAGCACACCAACAATATAGTAGAATACAAGGATGTGGTTCATGCCCTCCGGTTAATTATTGAACTAGGAATTACCGATGTATGGTTGACAAGTGACTCGCAATTGATAATCCGACAAGTTGAGTTAAATATCAAGCAATTGATAAAGACTTGATTCAATACAAAGGCCTCGTGCAAAAGTTAGCGTCCCAAGTTCCAAACATCATTTTTCGCCATTTTTCCAGAGATAAGAATCGTCATGCAGATGTGTTAGCGTTTATCTTTTCAATGATCAAGGATCCCAACACATCTGCCGTCAAAATTGGACGTATTTATGAACCATCAATTAAAATATGGGCAGTTGAGAATATGGAAGATGAAATAAGTGAAGATCTTGAGGATCCGGCCACAAAGAATGACGCAAATATACCCCAAAAACTAAAGGATAGGTGCATAGAAGAAGATTGGAGGATTGCACTGCATCATTACTTGCAAAAACAAATATTGCCTGCAGACGCCAAGGAAGCAAGGAAAATACAATCAAAGTCTATTAACTATCAATTAAGGGATGGTATTTTGTACCGAAAGATCTTCATGGGACCACTACTTCGGTGTGGATCAAGACCAGAAGGACATCGATTTTTAACAGATATACATTATGCTGACGCTGGGAATCATAGCGGGAGACGATCATTGGCCCTCAAGGAAAAAACGCAGGGATATTATTGGGTCACAATGCAAAAGGATGCTGAATATATGGTCAAAAGATGCGAAGAATGTCAACGTTTTGCTAAGAAGATCAGAGCGCCGGCAACAGAACTCAATTCAATACTTAATCCATGGCCATTTGCAAAGTGGGGAGTAGATATTGTCGGACCCCTACCTGAAGGAACACGGAAAAGGAAATACTTAATTGTAGCAACAGGTTATCTCACCAAGTGGGTGGAAGCCAGGGCACTTGCGCACATTAGAGACTCGGATGTGTTCAAATTCTTGTTTAAAGACATAATTTGCAGATTTGGAATCCCAGTGGCAATAGTTTCAGACAATGGACAGCAGCTGCAGGGAAAAAATATTAACATGCTTTTTGAAGCCTTTAATATCCAAAACATAAAGTCAACTCCACTTTACCCCTAGAGCAATGGGCAGGCTAAAGCTACAAACAAGACAATTGCACTTAATCTCAAGAAGACTCTGGAAGGGCATCGCAAGCGATGGTGGGAGCAACTTCATAACAATCAATGGGCCTATCGCACCACAAGGAGGTCTGCTACTGGAGAGTCATTGTTCTTACTTACATATGGGGAAGAAGCAGTCATACCAACGGAGATAATATTACCAACTACCAAGACAGAGGCATGGGAAAGGAATTTAAATGAATATTTAATGCTTGAAAAGTTGGATGATCTAGAAGAAAGAAGAGAAGTTGCATTACAAAAGATGGAGAATTATCAAAGAAAGTTAGCAAGCGAATATGGAAAAAAAGTAAAGCTGCGCCATTTTGTTGAAGGACAGTACGTATTGCGACAAATTCCAGAATATCAAAAGAATAAAAAGGCAGGAAAGTTTGCACCCAATTGGGGGGGTCCTTATATCATACAAGACATTGCGGTACAAGGATCCTATTATTTGCGAAATATGGATGGAGAAGTTTTGCGACATCCTTGGAATACGCAATATCTTAAACCATACTATCCATAATTTTCTATGCAATCGTATAATAATTTGTGCTCATTGGGGTAAAGCAAATAAAGGTAAAATCTCATAGGAGACCCATGTAAAAGTCTTAAATATAGACTATTGGGTACATCCGCTAGCAAGAGATACCCTATATGACATTAATTATTATATCAAGTAACAGGGTCCACATAGGTAATTTCCTCTAGTCCAGAGAGAAATTACTATGTGAAGCGCACCCTCAAGAGGATCCCAAGGTACAATAAATCCTTGAGGTTTCAAACTATATACTCATTAATCAATTTGTCTTATGAATTTATTGCAGGAACGAAAGTAAAATGTCAAACGCATGGAAAGAATATTAGAAAATAATTAATTTTATTTATATTTCATCACAGTTTACAAGAACAAAAATGATACGTAGCAGCAGCCCGATACAAGAGGGACTTTAAGGAGTAGGATCATTGGTAGGAGCTGGGTCAACATTCGAAGCAAGATCAGAAGTTGAAGCAGGATTAGCACGAGGAGGAGTAGCACGGGGGGCTGACTCGGGAACCACCCTGCACGGATAGGTTTTGGTCCAACCATCCTTCGCAACCCTATCAAGGGTATTATTAATTGCCAGAGCAATACCCCGTTTCGTCTCAACTTTCATGTACTCTATCTTCTCACGTGAAGCAATAAGCGTATCCTCGTACGTTTTTATCTTGCTATCAGCTGATGAAGCCCTGCTCTCAGCCAAAGAAGCTTGATTTTGCCAGTATGCAAGTTTTTCCTACGCTGCGGCCAAGTCATCAGAATAACACTTGACAACAGTCTGCCAATTAACATCTGCTTCTTCCGCTTTGGAAGTGATCTGAGTAACTCGGTCTTGCGCCTCAACCAATTTAGATGTGGCTTCCCCAAGCTGCTCATTGACCTCCTTCAAATTGTCATTAGCTTTAGAAAGCTCCTTCTCAACCTTAGCGGACAAAAGCTTAACTTTCTTCAACTCCTTATCAGACTCTTCAGCCTTGGCAGCTGCTCTCTTAAACTTTCCTTCAAAATCTACATAGAAAATAAAAGGTTGTTAGACCTTGTAAAAAGTAAGTAAGAATAACTTTTTGATATAAAATAAACTACCTATAGGAAGGGACTCAAACTTTTGTAAATCCTGGACACTTTTGTCATTAGAAAGATCAAGAAATTCAAATTCACTCAGAAGTTTAGCATAATCTCTCGTGGATTGCTTGAGATCTTGTTTATATTGCGCAATCTCAACTTCATCTGCTAATCCTCTATCTCGAGGCAAATTAATCTTCTCAGTGCGTTTATCAATTTCTTTGTGTAAACGCTGAATATCGATATCTCGATAAAGGATTTTATCTGAGAGGCTGCGGACTTGACTTTGAGATTCCGAAAGAGCTTTTCCTCTAGCATGAGAATCTGCAACTGCGTTATCTCTTTATTTGATGAGATGCGCCACAAAAGTTGAATGTCTGGAATCATGCTGCGACCTAGATCGAGAAAATTCAGCAAGGTTACTTTTGCGCTCTACACAAAGCTTCCGATTTTGCTCCTATAATTTTTCTACTTTCACCATGGCCTCAAAAACGCAGTTATTATTACATAAAATAGCAACATCAAATTCCTTTTTTTTGCTAACAAAGTCTTTTTTCGAAGATGCATGCTCATTCGAGAGTTTTTTGTACTCAATGAGAATCTTATTCCTCTCATCCACCAGTTTATTGAAATTCTCCTTGACCTTTACATTCTCCTCGGTGAATTTCATTACGTGCCCATGTAAAGATGTGGATTTAGCCCGTAGTTTAAGAACAAGATTTGAATCCCCCTCTGATCCCATAAAGAAATTCAGAAATATGTATTAAAGAAAAATAAAATAACATATAAAATGAAGTATTGTAACCTTGGATTTGAAGAGTAGACAGCTGCTGTCGGAGCTCTTTATTCTCCTGCTTTAACTCAGCAGCACTACCCTCCGACAGTCGAAGGCGAAACGAGTTAGCCTCTGCTCTAACTTCAGCAAGTTCTTCCTCAGTACTCCTGAGTTTATCCTCCATCATCAGTGAACGAGCTTGGAAGAACTTGTACGCAATCAGAGAGCAACTCTCATTATAAGCAAGCTGTGAAATCAAAGATAAGCATTAGAATAGGAAATAAAGGAATAAGAGTCAATACATAAACAAATTACGAGGAACATACCTGCATAAGAGCCTCCTGCGGAAGAGCATATACAGCTCCATCTGCCACTGCAAGGACCTCGGCAAGGGTGGATGACACCTCGACGTCGAAAGGGAAAGCTTCACTTGCATTATCCTTGACCAATCTTTCATCACCGTGTCAAAAGGAACGGAACGCGTGTCCGCTCGCAATTTGGCAACAGAAGCGGAATTAGTAGGCTTTGGTTGAGCGTCGCCAGGAATCAGAAGCAGGTCATTTTCCTTGAACCAATCGAACGCATCTTCTTCTCTTCCGACGAGATTATCAACATCGCAAACGCTCTTGCCCTTTTCCCTGCGGGAAGCCCTCTCTCCAATATCAACTGAAGCAGAGTATACCTCTTCCTCAGAATGGAAGACTAACTTCTCTGCGTTCCCAATAGTACCTATTGCATTTTCCTGAAGGGAAGAATCAGCAGTATTGGCAACCATGGATGGAGAAGGATTTGCTACGTTAGCAGCTATGTCTTCTTCAGTAGAAGCATGCTCAACTTTTGTTTCGACTATGGTCTCTAGCATGGTAGGAGCATATTCAATTACAGCTCCGTTCAACTCTGTCAGGGGCGCAACTTGCTCCTTGTCAGTCAAATCATCCACAAACTCAGAAATCACGATGCCATCAACTTGAAACAGAGGAGAATGAGATAGAAAATAAGAAAGGAAGGATCTTGCATCCAGGGGAGACTCAGTATCTGCTACTTGGGGAGCTTCAGTTGCAACATCACCCAACGCAGCATGACGAGAAGCTATTGGAGTTGCGTTCTCACTGTGCCGCCTTCTATCATCAAAATAGGCTGGCTAGGAGGAGGATTATCCTTAGCCACCTTCTTAGAATAAGCACGAGGAGTAGCCTTCATTTTCTTCGGAACCTGTTAATATTTTCAAGTAAGTTAGCAACACGCACTTTAAATGTTCTGAGTACTTTGTCAATAAAAAATGGAGCAGTACCTTGTCAGATGGAGGAGTAGCTTTAAGCTTGGTGCCTACATCGGTTTTTAAACTTTCTTTCTCTTTTAGAGGCTACGTACAAATTTTTTTTTTGAGAAAAAACTTACACAACACTTAAGATCAGGAGAATTGAAAAAATCATTACTTACCGCATCACCATAAGAGAAATTAAATCCGTCGAAATTCAATATCCACGGACAATAGGAGGGGAAACGTTCCTGAAGGCTCCGCACTGTATTTTCCGAAGCCTGGCCATAAATCCAGGGCCCTTCAATCACCAATGGACTAAGATACCATCGGTAATCATGGTCCCTGCGCAGCTTTTCATTCAAGGATTCCTCCGTTCCCGGGATGAGATTTATCTTCGTAGCATCAGTATCATCCAGCAAATGGATTTCATCGCCTCTCGTGCGTCCAAGAACAACAGTCCAGTTCATATAATTTTCATCAGCAAAGGAATAAGTGTAGGACAAATGCAAGTTATCCACTGTGTAATGGACGCGATTCGCAGGATTAGGTGTATAGCAGGTGAAGTTGGTTTGCCCAACACTGAGCATGCTGCATTCGTCCAGTATTCTCCACCAGTTTCGGTTGTACTGTGCAACTGAACGCATGGTGCTATTTTTAGCCAGACCGCGGCTAGCTAGGACTTCAAACTGATAGGGGCAGCGACTGTCGTATAATGGAAGCCTTAACCCTACGTCTATTGCACCAGCAGTAACCAGCAGTCTTGTGGTCGAGTAATCGAAGCCCAAAATCATATTCAAGGAGATCTTATCTCCTTCAGGCGAGTTATAAAGGGAAACATTAAAATCCTGAAGGCCATAGTTCCTTTTGAACTCCTCAATATCCATATTTTTAAAGCTAAGAAGCTCATGAACCCGGTCACTTCTGGTAGTAGATCTAACAGGTGGAGGAGCAAGAATACGAATTCTCCTAGGATGCACTGGCCTACTTTCATCCCTTTTCTTTCCAGCGGAATGCCAGTCACCTTGGGAAGCATGTTTGGGATCACGACTACTATCTTTTCTAGACATGATTAATCTACAGACCAAGAAGAAACAAGGTTACAATGATGAACAATATAAAATAATGCAAAACTTAACAGAAAAATCAACATGCAAAATTTTTTACAGAAGAAGTCTAACAGTCTCACCAGTAAAAAAAGATGAAGTTAATCAGCGAAGATTTGATCTTGGGAAGTAAAAACCTTGATCAAACGAGGAATCTCAGAATAGTTTAAGGAATAAAGACTTTAAGAAGAAGAAGACATGAGAAGATCAGAAATGCAATCATCTACAAACTTGGAAATCGAAAAGTAATGAGAAAAATGATAAAAATTTATCTTAAATACTGAACCAGTGAACTGACACGACTGCGAAAAAAATTTCAAAAGGCGCGAATCCAAACGACGTGTCTTCTTGAAAACGTATGAAACCGCCGAAATTCAAATTTATTAGGGGCACAAAACCCAACAGTCATCATTACTTTTTGCCTTTTTGAATTCCAGGCACGTGACAGAGAAATCCAAAAGACAAAAAGGGGGCAAATGTAAGGACATAAATTCATCAGTTCCACGTGTTTACATCATAAGAAGGAAGTATCACATTATGAAGCACCGCGCTCTGTCACACATCAACTGCTATCTCTTGCGTTCCACAATCATCCGCGCTCTGCTATCTCTTGCGCTCCACAATCATCCGCGCTCTGCTATCTCTTGCGCTCCACAATCATCTGCGCTCTGCTATCTCTTGCGCTTCACAATCATATGCGCCATATCACATGCGCACTATAAATTTCAATGATGCAATAATAGATATACTCCACGTCAAATTCCACATGTCACACATGCCAACCTCCACATAATAAAGACAAAGGACCAATAAACGCTCAATCCAAAGAGGAGCTGCGCATCAGCAAGCGGAACTAGTAAGAAGCATTACAGATGAAGTAAGATGAGCTGCGCCCAAAGTCAAGATAATATCAAACTGGTCAAATAAAAATAAGAAGGAGTGAGGAAGAGGGACCCATCATATTTTGTTACAAATACCAACCCCAAAGTAGAAAGAGGGGGACGACAAAAATGGAGAGAGAGAAAACTATGAAGGAAATTCAAGAAGTGGAAAAAGCTAAGACTAGGTTAAGAACTCTATTGAAGTGAATTTCTTTAATTCATTATATTACCATGTGTACAAAATAAGTGTTGATAAATGATATACTATATTTTCCTTTGGATGTAGGCTTATTAGCTGAACCACGTTATATATTGAGTTGTTTTCATTTATATTTGAGTTATTATTCTCTGTATTACAATCTTTTTGTATCAATTACACTTGGAGTATTGTCATTTTTAAACAACTTAAGTTTCTTGATTGTGATTGACCCAAAAAACGATCGTCATAATAGTACTGTGTAAAGTCGTTGTGTGAAATCATTGATTTGAATTCAAAACGTGTCAATACTAAAAAATTTATCAATTAAAAAACAAAGCCATATATATATATATATATATATATATATATATATATATATATATATATATTATTTATTTTTAAATACCATCAGCTGATTGTTGACCATTTTATTATTACTATGGTGACTAATTTCTACTACAATATAACATTAGCACACATAAGATATCTAGATTTCCTGGATATACTGGAGTCTATCCAATTATTTTGGGCCTCCTATTAAAAGATAAAATATGGTTATTACAAGAATCATATCAAGACCCGTTAACCAACTGTATGACTAATATGTTTAACTAGTGTTTATCATTCAATTAATTCTTAGATTAATTTTGTAAAAACTTTTTATTTTTAATTTTTTTTTGAACTTTTTAATAGGTTTTAGTTATTTTTTAAAACTAGAATCGGTGGATAAATAGATTTATATCCATCGATTCTGGGCAAAAAAAATTACAGAAAACTTTTAAATTTGATTTTTTTTAGAATCGGTGGATAAGTGCATTTATATCCACCGATTCTTGACAAAAAAATTTACAAAAAACTTTTGAATTTAATTTTTTTAGAATGGTGGATAAGTGCATTTATATCCACCGATTCTGGGTAAAATTTTTTGTAGAAAACTTTTGAATCTGAGTTTTCTTTAACAATTGGTCGATATGACTGTTAATATCGACCGATTCTAGAGTGTGATTTTTTAAAGTCGGTTGATATAAGCACTTATGTACACTGATTCCTCATGTTCTTACTAAATGAAGAACATCAAACCATAATCGGCATACGTGTGTCATCGTATTCACTGATTCTAGTTTGATCTTTTAAAAAAATAATCAAAATTCAAATGTTTTCAAAAAAAAAATTGGATTGATATTTTTTTTCTTCACTTTTTGATCGGTTTTGAGAGATATAGGAAAAACCAAAAGAAAAAAAGAAATTTAAAAAAATTGAAAAGAAAAAAGTTTCTAAAAAATAAAAGAAAAACATATATTTAAAAAATAAAAATAAATAAATAAATAAAAATATTTGGTATTTGAGATCAGGATAAAAATATAATTCTAACTAGTGAGGGTAACTTAGTACTTTCGCTCTTTTTAGATAAGGGGGTTCAGATAATTCTTATAATAACCCTATTTTATCTTTTAGTGGAGACCCAGAATAATTGGTGTAGGCCTCAATATAGCGGGGCTAAATTTATTAAGTAATGCATGAACCTTAAAAAATATAACTCACATTTCTATAATCTGATAGTGTCATGAACTACCAGCGTAACGGAGAAAACTGTTTTTGTTCTTTGTTTTTTTATTTTGTTAGAGAAATTCCAGTGGGCATTGGCAGATTTGTCAAAATGTCAAGCCAGGTGGATGAGTAAATTCAGTTTTGGGCGGTGATGAATGGGCTAAAAGGCGTAATATGAATCGACCGATGGTCATATCCCGACGGCTTTAATCCAACGGTTATAACATTATCCCCTATAAATTCACCTCAAAATCATTCTTTTCTACTCACACCAAAATCAATCTTCTCTACAATCTTCTCTAAAAACTCTTCATATTCCGCTTCTCTAAATATCAAAAAAAAAAAAAAACAGTCTCAATCTCAAAATATTAGTCGAAATAGAAATAAAAAACCACCAAAAATAGGTATACTCAACCTCTACCGACTCAACAAGAATTTTCGGATGAAGAAAATCCTAATGTAATTTCTAGTCGAGAAACAACCAAGAGTCAAGGTCATGTATCTTCAATAGCAGACAGAGATACCAAAGGTCAAAAACCAAGAGGTGGTTGGGGAGAAATTAAACTAGCTTATGATAAACTCCCCGAAAGTGCTAAAATTATTGTGAATAGATTTCATTGGAGGACTTTGTACCATATCGAGGCGAAGAGATATTCGGTCAAATTCATTTCGATGATGCTGGAATGTTGGTGGCATACTACACACACGTTCCATTTGGATAACTTCAAAATAGGTGCGTCATATATTTTGATTTATCAATTTTTATGTGAAAAATACGATTTATATATGAAATTAACAATTTTTATATTTTTTCAGGAATAACACCGTTAGATTTGTATTTCCTTCTCCGAATACGTTCCGGTCAGGGACAGAATATTCCATTTGAGCAATAAAGTTGGTTGGAAAATGCACAATATAAAAAGGCACTTCAAGTAGTAACGGAACGCAAGCATACCGAACTAAGAGGTATGGGGATTTTTAATTCCGGGTTAAAGGAATTTATAACAAAATCATTATATAAAGGGGTGTTACGAAAAAATCCATAGAGGGAAGCCCACGTTACAAAAATTGCAAAGGTTTTTATTTTATGGGTAATTGGTTTGTGTTTTTTCCCCAACGCAAATAGTAATGTACTACCAGAATGGCTAGAGGCATTGCAAGATTTGGAAAAGGCTGTCAGTTATGATTGGGGGTCTGTTATATTGGCCGAGTTATGTCAGTCTCGATGTCGCCTACTTGGGTGGGCCAAGCATCGAAGGTGTTTGGGGAATCGTTGAGGTAAATATGATAAACTAATCGTTTAAGTTTATATAAGTTTTCAAATATTTATAGCAAGTTAAACTAATCGTACATTATTTACTTCAGCTATGGTGGTATACATATACCAATAATTGTCTACCAAGACTAAAGGTGTTCGATAGAAACTTTTTCCCAATTGTGGTAAAGTTTGAAGCCAAAAACTGGGAAAAGAAGAATCAAAACACCACTGAGTGAGATCATATACATAAGTGGATAAACTAAATGGATCTTAGGAGGAGAGACAATATTATTTGGAACCCCTATGAGGATTTTGAGGATTTCAATTCTGATGTAGCGAATGAGATCAAACAATATTCACTACAACGCATGTTATTCTACAGCAAAATCAGAGACATCGGTGTCTATTGTTTTGGGGAGAGATGTACTAGACAGTTGGTGGGTGCATATGGTATTCCCAAAAATCTTCCACCATCAACCGTCCTGGGAACGAAATACCTAAGTAGAAAAGATCGGGATGGAGAAGGTATAATCGTTATTGTGCACTTTGTGATGAAGATGCACACAACCAATGGTACAAATCAATTGCGAAGCCGGTAATTAATATAGATGCTATGGACATATATGGGATTGATATTGCCCCAATAGGAAGACGAAGCTCGGGCTTGCCTGTATCGACACAACCCGTACCATCGTTTTTAACTTTAGTCGTTTATCCTTCGGAAGAACCTTCTACTTCATCAACCCACCCAAGAGGACCTTTTTCACCTTGTTCTTCATCCGTTGGGTTCGATTTTCTAGAATTGAGTTGGGAGATCGAGACCTATAATCTACAAGGACATCCTGAGATAGTTCCAATTGTCTCGCAAGGTATGGAGCGAACTAATTCTTATACAGGCACAATGACAACTGTTGAACAATGTATAAAATATATGAATCAAATGGAATTAAGAGATCAGTTGACTAGGTGTATGTACAACGAACGTTTGCGGGCATTGACGCAGACCACAAGCCTCAGTCCCTATCTTGCAGGACTTTTTGGAGCAACACCTTCTCACCAGGAGGAAATAGTGCGAGATACACAAAACCAGTCTCCATATCATGTGTAACCTCTACAACCAAGGTCTCGTCGTGGCAGTCTACAAGATCAAAATCAAGATTACATAAGACACATAGACTTTGGCACATCTCCAGTTCAACCTTGTGAATTCATTAGATATGAAGGATCTAAACTAGGAGCAACCCAAGGCTTTGGGGATTTGCTTGACCGGGGCCAGTACCAAGCCGATTATTATCCACCTAATTATCCTAGGAATGAGTAGTTTCGTTTTATTTAATATTTTTAATTTAAATTGAGATTAAGAAACTAACTATTTATGTAATTAGAATTAATCTATAAAAAACTACTAATTTTATTTCACATTCAATTAAATTTTAACAATGTCTTTTCTTAGAGCAAACAACATAATATTAAAAGGAAACTACATCATTACATAAAATGGTCGAATTTGTAAAAATCTCCGAGGATGTTGAAACAAGCTTCGTACAGAAAAGGTTTGCTGTGATTTTCCTGCCATACATCTAGAGCTAATTGGATCACTTCATCTTCAGTTACACCGTTAACTTTTTCTTGATCAATTACTCTTACTTGAACAAGGCATCGCGTGACTAAATGACTAATTGTTTGAAAACGACTCGATAACCCAAGAGCATGACTGTTTCTCGGGTTCCTGATTTCTGCAACAAACATAGTGAATTCTGCCAAAAAGACGTGTGCGACATGAGTTGGACAGTAGGAACATTTCTTCTGCTATTAAAAACATATGCTTTACAAAGAGCTAAATCCTCTTCTTGAGTATATTTTTGAGCACGAACTCTGGTATTCATTTTCTTCTGAATTTTTTGAAACAAGTTGAGAATAAGAGTTTGAGTATAAGAATTTTTAAGTGGAGAAGGTGTGATTTTGGAGTTGAAAATGTTTGAATTTACAGAGGAGAGAATAAGAGTTGTTGGATGATAGCCGTTGATATTCGACCATTTTCGAATCTCATTGAGTGCAACGAGCCTCGGCCTAGCAAGGGACGAGCGGCTCAATGAGAGTCGATGGTCTCAAACAAATAAGATCGACTTAACTAACGCCTCGATGGGAAAACCCCCCAATTTACCCATTTGCCAACTCATTTTTTGGGTTTGCCATCCTACTGTGGGGTGGTAATTGAAAAATTAGCCAATATACAAAACCTATTGTCTTTACTCTTAGTGTTTTACATGGAAGCGAGGGGATGTTGTTGTCATTCCCACACTGCCAGTGCCAGTGTTTCTGCATATCATAATTTAGTAAATATGGACATCCCCGAATCTAGTAGGGGATTGCTATCGGTTATGGATCATCATCAATACGGAACCATGAGTACAACAACCGGCAACGGAGGGTCAAGGCAAAGATCAAGAGCTGCACCGCATCCGCCAAGAAAAACGTTGGGCCAAAGAAACAGATCCCCACCTCCTAAAGGTAACCCACCAAAAAGACCTATTCTTTCTCCCGTAAAATCACCACCGTTGCCAGCACTACCTCCCCCTCCTCCTCGTGGGAACTACTAAGTATACTTGGGTCGAAGACTCCACCACCACCTCCTCCCCGTGGGAACTACTAAGTAGATTTGGGTCCAAGACTCCCACTCTCTGTATATTTTTATTCATTATTAGTCCATTAAAAAAGATTTATGATTATAAATTTTGTCAATAGTGCTATTTTCCTATGGTTTCTTAGGCAAGTTCCTATGCACCCACACCAAATGGTTTGGTTTGCTTAGCCACATTGACTGACAAATGTGTTTTCCTACTATGGTGAAACTATTAAATTTGAGTAGAATAATATATTTAATTATATTTTATGGGACCATTAATAATAAAAAATCTATTTATATATGTTTTAAATAGGACTTGACCTTAGAGCATCTTCAATGATAACTTGGTGTGTGTCCTACGTGTAATCATTTTTTAGGGATGTGAAACGAAAAAAATTTACTTTGAAAAGGTGAAAAAAATTCATCTTCAACCATACAAATGTTAAAAATATTCTAAACCATTGATTTGAAATCTAAATATTTAATTTCACAACTAATAACCTTAGATTTTGATGACTGAGATGTTTACATCCTTTAAATCAGAGGATATATTAGAGGATGTCTAAATAACTACCCCACACGTCAACCTCTAATACAGGTTCCTTTGGAGAAGATATTTTTATAAAACACAAAAAATCATATATGATCAAAAATATATGAATTCTCCAGAGTCTGGTTGGAGATGCTCTTATATTTGATGATAAACTCGACATTCTATCAATGGTATGTGAATCTCCAAAAAAAAAAAAAACATCAAGGGTAAGTGGTAACATTTACCTATATGTGCAGTGTACCATTAGAGCATGATGATAATAACTTATTTTCTTGTGTTAATTTTGGCATCTATATTTATAATCGGTTTCAGTCTCGTTTCCAGTTTTAGTGGTACTCGAGTAGAACCGGACAATTCAGGCTTTTATAAGGTGTTTGGATACTAGTAGCAGAAATCAAAAGTAAAAACAAAAAATTAACTATTTTACTTCTAAAAGTTATTTTAAAATTATGTATCCATACTAATTTATAATATTTTTACTTTAAAAAGTTAAAAAACAATTTTTTAAGTGGTGTCCTATTAATCGCATATCGACGGCCGTTACTTGTCTAAGCACCAATAACGACATCCTATTTTTTATAATACAATTGTTAGTTACCGATTTATATAGATTCACCTGTTGTGGCAATTCCGTTGCGTCTTGTCTAAAAGTTCTCAAATTCCTGGTTCACAAGACGGTGGTTCTGGTGAGACCGAAAGAGACTTGTATCTGGGTAGTCAAGGATGTTTGGTGCATCTAACACCACAACTTTTTCTTATTCAATGTTATGTTAAAGAGGAGAGGCAGAGACAAGAAGGGGTCATTGCTATGAGTGAAATTTCAACCTCTTACCGACTAAATACTATTTTTGTTTAAGTGACACCAAACTACAGTTGGGTAACATCCAAACTAATGGAAGCCATGAATCATTCAATGTGTGGATGGGTCCCAATGGTCTGGAGGTGATTAGAAGTAAGGATAGGTGAAGAGAAAGGGTGTTGATTGATTTTTCCTTATAGTGGAAGTAGTAATGATGAGATGAGAATTAGGAAGGAAGGAGAATTGGGTATAGTTGTATGACAAAGATTTATAATGATCAAGGGGCAGGGATTTAGGCAAAAACTAAGAGGATGCGTTGGGTAATCATTTCATTTCTATCCATTTGGTGCTTGATGATTGTTATGTTTGGTTTGGTTTAGGTTACTCTCGTTTTCATTACACCATTTTATTCGCATTTGTTGGTATACTTTTTGATTCAACCTGCAAGGTGATGTACTCATGTTAATAGAAACTCCGAGATTGCATTTTCGCGCCAAGGATTTGATTTTTTGCATTTTTAAATGTTAACAAATTCACTCAAACTCTTAATAGCTCGTTACTTAGCTCTACTAAAAGGCAAGCAAGAACATATATTTTTATTTTTTAGTTTGATAAGTTGGACTTCATATTATGTTTTTTTTTGTTTTTATATGTGTGGATATTTTTATAAAATGCGCAATAATCCATAGAGATTAGATAAATCATGTTTCAAAAAAAAAGAAGAGAGATTAGATAAAAATACTAATTTAGGAATAGTTTTCGAAAGGAAAATTGACACCACTAACAAATTCCGAGGTAAAATAGGATCACTAATTTACTTTGGGTGCAAAAAGAAAAGAAAAAAGTGTTCAACATGCAACTATGTAAAGTATGGTCAAGTTTTCTAGGTCTTATTCGGCCAACGCATTTGACCAACACGGAGACATTGAATTATACTTTACTCGTTAGTCATAGAGCAAGGGGGAAACAAAAGTAATGTGTTTGCGGGGTTGTGAATTGTGAGTGACAACCTGATGTGGTTAATTCAAGTCGCATGTTGTCCCATGAGTTTCAAGTTTTCAACACCCCATCCGAGCTAATTCATTGGAATTCATGGAGTTTCACTGCTGAGGTAAAATTTCTTCACCATACAATCCTAACTTCAATACAACTTCTATACAATGATGATGTTATTAAAGTTTATCTATAAGTTAGTGGATGATAATATCAATGATCTGAATTCAAAGTTCGTTAACACCAAATTTTTATCGATCGAGAAAAAAAACCATTGTATAATATAATATTACAATTTATGCTAAAGAAATAAAAGACAGAGTAGAAAGTCTATACCGCGGATGTCAAAATGGTTTCCATTTACTCGGATCAGATGTAAAGAATTTTCAACCTCAAGTGAAGGTGTAGATTTCAGTAGACCCTCAATACTACATCGCCTGTGCAAGTGTTCTTTCAACAACTACATTTTTTTCTGATAAGATTTCTCTTTGGAGGCAATAACACTTTTCGTCAACCATACAATTTGACAACGTTTATAATGATTTACTTTAACCAAAAAGATAGTCAAAATGCTTAAGTACTAATAGTTTTAACGTTTTATCTTCAGTTAAAAAATACTAAATCATGCTAAATAATCGTGTTTATATATAAATAAATGAATGAAAAAGAGAGAAAAAAAACAAATCATCATTTGATTCATTCACGAGATCTGTAATAATAGTGAAACCATCATCATCATCATCTTGTTCAAAACTCATCAAATGTCTAAGACTACTTGATTACACTTGTCTCGCTTAATTTTTTCTTCTTTTTTCTAATTTTAAGGGGATTTCAGTGAATTATTACTAAGTAATTATAATTATTCCCCTCCATCGTTTTGGTTAATCAACTTTTTTGTATTTATGCTAAAAGGACCAAACCACAGACCAGACCAGACCATTGGTTTTGTGGACATTTGGGGTTTCAAAATTGGGTCAAACACACACAATTGGGACCATATTGTTGACATCAGGAACATTTTTTTCTTCTTCTGAGGCATAAACAGAAAATGTATGTTCCTTTCTTCTTAGCTTTTTATCATCAAAATTTACTAAAAACTCGTAGTAAAGAGACATTATAATAATTGATCAAAATGAAGAAAATGATAGTAATTATTTTTGTGGGACTGAAAGAGTAATATATAGGTGTTTTGATGGATAACTGTACAATTTATCTCATGATTCCCTTGTACCTTATTGGTCCGTAATCAAATAAAAATCTTTAAATTCTGTAAAAATAGAAGTTCATCTATAATTTAAAAATTCTAATCCAATCATCAACTTTAAATATACAAAAAAATTATAATTGTTAACCTACTGAATTTGCCATTTTATAAGTTCACAAATAAATATTTAGCCGATTTAGCTTAGAAAAAGATATGCATAACAAAAACAAATTTATTTCTTCTAAGCAAAAACGGATTCGTTTTCGTTTTTTTTTAAATTACAAAAACGAATATGTCTAGCAAAAATGATTCAGTCTGAGGTTTAAACTTGGACCATCGTCATTGTATTTCTGTTCCTAATGGAATTGTTATTTAAGGTAATGGAAATTGTTATTCAAGATATGAACATTTTGCGATCATTTTTTTTAAGCAGGATTAAAATTGTTATTATTACTATATAAAAATTTTACACGATAAATTTAGTTTTTCTTCCATTTTTCATTGCAATTGAGCAAAGCTATCACCATTTTAAAACAACATTCAAATCTAATATTTGAAAATCAAGAGAAAAATAAAAAATATGAACTTGAACTTAATAAAAAGGGATATTTGGAAAAATGCCCTAAAAATGCATACCCCGTTGGGAAAATGCCCCGCAAAATTAAAATTCTGAGAAAATACCTCACCGTCACTTTTTCCATCCAAATAGTCAATTTCACGAGATTGACTGGTCAATATCTCGTCGTACGAGATATCGTTTGCATTTAAAACTACCAAATTACCATTCCCTTCTCTTACACGTGTGATGTTTTTAATACACGTGTAACGTGTTTATGTTGTTCAAAAGAAGAACACGGCTAGGGTTAAGTTAGGTCCCTTCTTCTTGGTCTCTACAGCCGCCTCTCTTCTCTACAGAAGAACACGGGCATTTTCCTCTTGGTCTCTAAAGCAACAACTGAAAACCCTAGCCAACTCCGATCTTCTTCTTCAAGCCGCTTCCCTTCTTCTTCTTCAATCGATTCCATCTGTTCAAGGTTTTGAATCGATTCCATCTGTCCAATCTTTACTCCTTCTCAATCTCTTTACGTCGTGCAGTTGATGGTTCTCAGTTGGTGATGAACCCTAGACGTTGTCGTTCTGTCCAAGTTTATTAACAAATCAAAGATACAAAACTCTAGCCGTCGCCGTTCTGCTCTTCCTGTTCTTCAAATCTGAATGTTGGTGATGAATCCATTACAATCCAGGTAAGAAACATGCAACCCTATGATTATATTGCATTATTTAGTATGTTAATTTGATTTTTGATGAAATTTGATTTTCTAGGGATTTCAAAATTTGGGGTTTTTTCTGTTTTGTCTCTAAATTAAGGGTTTTCACTGAAATTTTTCTTAAATTAGGGTTCATCAATTGGGTTTTTTTTGTTAATTGTTGAAATTGAATGTTGGTAATTAAAGAATTTTTTTATGAAAATTACAGAAATTTTATGTCATATGAATTTCTGTTTATTGATGAAATTCTATGTCATATGAATGTTGAATGTTGTATGTTGGTAATTACAGAATTTTTTTATGAAAATTACAGAAATTGTCTGTCATATGAATTTCTGTTTATTGATGAAATTGTCTGTCATATGAATGTTGAATTTCGAATGAATTTCTGTTTATTGATGAAATTGAATGAATTGAAGCGAAATTCAGTTGTATCATTGCCTTGGATATGGTCAATTTTATTTATTAGGTAGTTTATGCTTGGAATCAGCAATTAGGCCTGTAGACACCATTTGCAAGAATTCTGTAGGTCTTAAGTGAATTGAAGCAAAATGCTTATAGGTCAGAATTGAACTATAGGTCAGAATTGCAAGATGTTTATAGGTCAGAATTGAACTGAACTTGCACTAGTTATTGGTAGTTCCGTCTCATCCTTAAACCTTTGGCACTTGCCTTTTGATATAACATAATTTATTAAGGTATTGATCTATAACTACTTGTTCAGGTTAACACGAGTCCTTATGGAGATGGATGGATTATGAAAGTGGAGGTGGGTAACTCTGGTGAACTTAGCTCTTTGATGGACTCTGAACAGTACTCCAAGTTCTGTGAAGAAGAAGACTCAAAGTATTGAGTGAAAAGCTAAGAAGATCATTCTTCAATACGCATTGCAGAAAAGAAAAAAACAAGTGCCACTTTCCCTTTTCATCTTTCTCTAGCTACGTATTGCTAAATTTTAATGGCACTCAATAATTTTTTCTTTTCATATTCTCTTTTTTTCTTCTCGAGTGACAATGTGGTAGACTACAATTAGGATTTTCTATCTTTCTCTGAGAATAAATCTCTCGGTTTTCCTACAATTTTCCTTGTAATCAAATCTGCATAAGAGATAAGCTTAATGTTGGTCTTCTCCTCTTCCTTGTAACGTCATTCGTTTGTCCATGTTTTTGAACCATTTGAACACTCCATAAAAAAAAAAGAACAGCCTTGATATTCTGCTCTAATAGAGATAGATGGAGGTAAGGAGGGAGAGATTTATCTCCAGTTGTGGATTTCCCACAATTTAGTTCCCAGTGTGATAAGGAGGAGTAACAAAACAAAAGGAAACAAAAAAGATGCAATTTTTTCTTTACTGCAACTTTTTTACCACCAGACATGGAGGTTAAAGAAAACCTTACAAATTGATTAGGCATCACCGGAGCTGCATAACAGCGCACCAGTATTGGAATGCTTAGTCTTAAGAGGGTTACTTACCAAAATCGTGACCTTGTGTACGTGTCAAAATCCATTTGTCAAACTGACACATTTTAAAATCCTGATTCAGTCAAACTGTCACGTGCTAAAATCCTAATTCAGTCAAACTGCCACGTGTCAAAATCCTGTGAACTTAGAGGACATGTTAGGCATTTCTATAAAATATTTGGGTATATTTACACAACTTTAATCCACACTGTTCATTCATTGAGGCTGTCACGTGTTGAAATCATGAAAAAGGGTAATTTTGTCTAAAGTCCCACATGCGTGAACACACATGTGTGCCTAGTTTGACTACTTAACACCATTTGGATGGAAAAAATGACGGTGGGATAGTTTCCTAGAATAATTTACGGGGTATTTTCCCAACAAAGTATGCATTTTTGGGATATTTTTCCAATTATCCCTAATAAAAAATCTAAAATCTAAAAAAAGAAGCCCTATCCACCGTCTGCAAGAACTTATAGAGTCACTGATTTCGACATCCAGTGTCACCACAATCACCACCACTTGCATAATCAACCATCAAAACCTTCATCGACAACCAAGGTGAGAAGCAGATTTGTCCACCAATACTTAGGGTTCCTGCATTATACCATTACCACAAAACACTTAATTTTTCTCATCACCGTGGACAATCACCACTATCATCGGCAAAAAAAAAAAAGGCAGCAGCAAAACCACCCCTAGCAGAAATCAGAACCAAATAAGAGTTGATAATCGGCTAATCACAAAAAAACTAAGAAAAGCATCACTCAAGCAAAATCTTACACCAACCCCTAATTTGTACAACCTAATAGAAGCGATTTACACAGAGAAAACGAAAGCAAAAATTATTATCAAAGAATTTAAGAAATTGCTTGCTCGATTTGGACCCAAATCAAGCAACGGAACGAACAAAAATCAAAATTGGGAACTTATTTTTCTCAGTTCTTTCTCTCTCCTTTTTCACGCCCTCTTATTCTCTTAACTTCTTTCACTTTTGAATTATGTTTACTAATATTATAGTTATTGATGTGTTTATCTATCTAATATAATATAATTTTAATAGATAAAAGGGTGCTTATAAAAAGGTTAAAATTGGAAGGTCAAATAAAATAAAAATCCAAAATATTTCTATAATTAGTATTAAATAGAGTATTTATTTAAAAAAGTGGATAAATATTTATTTTAAGTTTTTTGGGATTTAAGCACTAATTTGAAGAATGTGTAGTGGGTGGGGGGAAACGCTAGTTTCCCCGAATCTTCTCCCGAATATTTTCCCGAATAGGGGATCCAATGGTCCTCATCCAAACTCTCTATGATTAGGATGGTAAAAGATGAAGATGGGCCATTTTTTTTGTCTCAGTCGTGAAAAAATTTGGGGGAAATTTTTCGGAAAACTAGCATTTCCGGTGGGTAAACGTAAAATTTTTAATAAAAAGTATTAAGAGTTAAACCACTCACCACTTGAAATGGAACTCGCCTATGCGACAACTTACATAAAACGGGTAAACAGTAATCAATTGATAATCGAGTCAGTAACTCAGTGGTCTAGAACTGATCCCATTGAGTGATCATCAACATTCTTTACTATCAGTACGGAATTGCCCAAAGTGAACATGGGCTACTCTCGTGAGAGTTGACAGACCAATGACTACTATTGTGCACAAGCCCACGATAAACTCTAGGCAGAGTGAAAGTCTGGAAATTCACTTGCCTGATCTAAACTTCTTCACCAGGTCATCCAGAACCATATTAGAGATCAATTTAGAATTTATGCTTGTGCGTTCTTTGAAATTTGGATTTCATTTTCTCGTGTAAACAATGTTGATCGACAAACAAGGTCAAACGATGAAAAGATGGCACACTGCACACTTGTTGGGTTTAACATCTGGAGGTTGTAACGAAGTGGGTGAGGTTCCAACGCCATAGTTGCAAAATCAATTGGTTGTAGTAGTTCAGCGTAAATAAAAAAAACTTGAATTCACCCAGTATATATATAATCCAATAGACAAAGTCGTTTTTGTTTGTCAATGCAGATACTGAAGCAAAGAAATTTGGATGTAATCGGAATGAAAGTGCAATGCATGTTCCGGAGGAATTGTTCAATGACTGCCTTTGAAATGGTTCATACTACTGACCTGGTTTGCACAAGGAATATACTGTATTGTTTGGTGAATGCCTTGGAACTTGGATAAAGGAAGTTTTCAAAAGCCTTTGATAAACCTTGCCAAAATAGAAACTGACTCTTGGAATTTCATTCGATTATTAAATGTTAAGGATGCTTGTTATTGTTTCCTTGAACTTTCTTCTCTGATTCTGCAAATTTGTTGTACGCAATCAATTATAGACTTGTATTTATAGGTCTATGCTCTCTACCAAATTAAATCACACAATCTCTTAATCCATATCCATAGTTAACTAAGTATATATCTTTCTAGACAGAAAGTCACACAAAAGGCCGACAATGATGCGGACCATTTACTTCAAGGTTTACATTTTCTTCTTGCTCCTACTGATTATTGATCCAGGTTTAGCAGCAGATTCAGATAAAGGATTTACCTACAATGACTTCAGAACCGCATTTATTACTCGTGATGGTGCAGCTCGCATCACAGACAATGGCCTCTTGCAGTTAACTGATCTCAGAGACAAGTATGTGATAGGTCATGCCTTTTATTCCGGTCCACTAAAACTGAAGGGTAGTGTATCCTTCTCGACCACTTTTGTCTTTGCAATTGCATCTGAGTTAGGCCCCAACAAATTAAGTGGTCAAGGGATGGCTTTTGTTATTGCACCTCAAAGAGCACTGCCAGGAGCTTTAGCGAACCAATACCTCGGCTTAATCAACGATACCAGCAACGGACAGTCAACAAACAATGTTCTTGCGGTGGAGATAGATACTGTCTATAATGTAGAATTTGACACCATCCAGGGTCCGCATGTTGGAATTGATATTAACAGTTTAAAGTTCTACTGCCCCTGCATACTTCGTTAATGGGGAATACAAGCACGTAAATATTAACAGCGGGGAACCGGTTCAAGTGTGGGTAGAATACGATGGGATAGACAAGAGACTTACTGTAACATTAATTAGCTTCACTTAACACGTCGAAGCCAGATGTTCCACTCTTGTCGTTGTCCAAAGATCTCTCAACCATTTTCTTAGATGACATGTACGTCGGATTTTCAGCCTCTACCCAGAATGTGCTGACATATCATTACATGTTAGGCTGGAGTTTCCAGATTGATGGTGTAGCTAATGCGCTAAATCTTTCAAGCCTTCCTACGCTTCCTCCTAAGTCTTCTAGTTCTCACGATACAAAACCTAATTTGGCAGCAGATCCAGATTAAGGGTTTACCTATAATGACTTTAAAGCCGCGTATATTACTCGTGATGGGGCCGCTCGTGTCGCAGAAAATGGCATGTTGCGGCTGACTGATGTCAGTGACAAGTATGAGAAAGGTCATGTCTTTTATTCTGGTCTCTAGTCCCCAGAAACCGAAGGGTAACATATCCTTCTCGACCACCTTTGTCTTTGCGGTTTCATCCGAGTTAGGCACCAACAAATTAAGCGGTCAAGGGATGGCTTTTGTTATTGCACCTCAAAGATCACTGCCAGGAGGTTCAGCGTGATAGAATTGATATCCTACATTGTGCATCTGCAGACGATTTGATCAATTTTGAATTGATTGAATAGAATTAGTTAAAGATTGTTACAGGACTTTACACTCTCTTATATACTCAACTCTCTTTACTCTCTTATAACTCTCACGTGCACCTTGCACACACTCACAGTCTGGCACACACTCCACATTCACACACACACAAACACTCGTGTTATTACCCTCCGGCAAGCTCAAGGGGGCTTGGAGAGGCCATTTGAGATTGACTCCACATTCACACACACACAAACACTCATTTACAATAGGACTAGATGGTGAAGAAGCATGACTACAAACAAGCACAAGTTGAATTAGTGAAGGAGCTTAGTCTGTTGCATGTGTAGAAGACAGACCAAAGTTATATGTTGCAGAAGTGTAAACTTGTTGCAGAGGTGTTACAATTGTAGCAGGAACAACTTGGTGCAGAATACAATGGACTGGAAGAGGAAGGCTGTAGAGTTGATATAGTATGTGTTGTTTTCTTGCTTTAGTGTACTTTTCCGTTACTGCTCAACTACTGCTGCAACTGCTAAGAAAGAATTAGCAGGTTACCAATTATTTCTGTCCTACAAATGCTTTTCCATATGGATCAGTTAGTTTACCTGCAGGACCACCACAAGATCCTTCCTCTGCACCTTCAATGAGTTCTCCATCTAAAACTGCTCCAGCACTAAAACAGAAGGGAGCTCTTGATCAATTTTACGCTTAGGATGAAGATCACGTTTAAGTTCCTCAACACCAAAAGCAGTCTTAAAGAACTAAATCGCCTCAGCAGCTTTTGAACCTTGAATCACCCGTAGTGGTTTCACAGAGATAAAATTCACAAAAGTAATCCTAACATTCTCATTCACAGTAGTATCAGAAGATCCATTAGTAAGATTCTGTGCTCCAAAGATGCGCAACGCACAGACACACAATGGCAATCAAAGTATTCCCCCTCAACATGAAACCACTTACCAACAAATCTGAGAATCAGAATTGCACACAAACACATCAGCACACAACTCTATTAACACTCTTAGGAAAAAGAGAGAAAGTAGAAGACAGAATCAAGCTTCAATAGGACTGGATGATGGGACAGGAGGTCACATGAGAAGTAAATTCTGTTGCAGAAGCACCAGCAAACCCAGAAGAAAGAGAGAACAACCAACAAATAGGCTCCAGTCTGCCATGGAATAGTGAGCATTATTGAACTGATTATGTAGCTGATGCAGAGAGATGAGATGAGACTGAAGTACAAGTAGCCTAGGCTATAATGAAACTTGTATTTCTGGACAGTATGAGCAAGATTAATAATTGTCTTGCATTATTCAGCATGATGAATGAAATTGATGAATGAAGTCAAGAACATGATCTTTATTGTTGATGTTCTTGAGAAACCTTATCAATCCAATGAAATAGCAGATTGGTTGAAGAATCAACATATTTTGAAGATGAAAGAAGATTTGATGAAAGACGGAAGAGGAAGGATCGATACCCTCAGAAATTGAAGTTTCTGAGACTGATGCTCTGATAGCATGATAGAATTGATATTCTACATTGTGTTTCTGCAGATGATTTGATCAATTTTGAATTGATTGAATAAAATTAGTTAAAGATTGTTACAGGAATCTATACTCCTTATATACTCAACTCTCTTTACTCTCTTATAACTTTCACGTGCACCTTGCACACACTCACAGTCTGGCACACACTCCACATTCACACACACACAAACACTCATGCTATTACAGCGAGCCAATACCTCGGCTTATTCAACGAGACAAGCAATGGACGGTCAACAAACAATGTTCTTGCGGGGGAGATAGATACTGTCTATAATATAGAGTTCGACACCATCCAGGGTCCGCATGTTGGAATTGATATTAACATTTTTAAGTCTGTGAATTCTACTAACCCTGCATACTTCGTTAACGGGGAATACAAGCAGATAGATATTGCAAGCGGGGAACCGGTTCAAGTGTGGGTAGAATACGATGGGATAGACAAGAAACTTACTGTAACATTAGTTCCAGTTAACACGTCGAAGCCAGATATTTCAACCATTTCTTAGATGAAATGTACGTCGGATTTTCAGCCTCTACCCAGACTGTGCTGACATATCATTACATATTAGGGTGGAGTTTCCTGATTATGGTGTAGATAATACGCTAAACCTTTTAAGCCTTCCTAAACTTCCTCCTCAGTCTTGTAGTTCTCAACATACCAAGACGAAACCTAGTTTGGAATTAATTTTGCTGGCAACACTGTGCTATATTTTTGCTTTGGCATTGTTGATGTTTTAGATTTGTGCATATTTCTTGTATTTCTCTTGTTTTATTTTCTTCTCCGTGATTTGCTTTCTGAATATATGTCGTAACGAGAGATCGAACGAGAACAATAATAGAGATCGAGATACAGAGATTTACGTGGTTCACTAACTGTTACGTTAGCTACATTCACAACAGAGAAAACAGAGTTTTATTATAGAGCAGAATACTGAATTACACACATTCTAGGTACAACGTGTGTATATATATAAGGTAAAGAAATAAACCCTAATTCGACTAAATAACGGAAAACAAGCCCAGTGATAATACATTACGTATACCGGTCAACGACTGATTCAAGGCATATCAACAAATCTCCACCTTGAATTGAATCCTCCCAGCAACAGAAACAGATGCACCATGACAGTGCCAGAACCTTTCTATGCCTCAGATGCCCCTAGACAAGGGCTCAGACTACTGACTTAAGATATTGAGCAAGTCCAAGCAATGTTGAACTTGCTCTCAGGAACTGGCTTGGTGCACATGTCAGCAGGATTATCAGCTGTCCCTACCTTCTTCACTTCAATTCTCTTCTCATTTCTTAGAAAGTGATATCTGATATCAATGTGCTTCGTCTTCTCATGATGGACTTGATCCTTGGTTAAGCATATTGCACTCAAACTGTCACAATACACTATAGCCTGATCCTGATGTAGGCCTAGATCATTAACCAGCCCCTTTAACCAAATTCCCTCCTTAGCAGCTTCTGTCAAGGCCATATACTCTGCCTCTGTAGTAAACAAAGTAACTGTAGGTTGTAGAGTTGCCTTCCATCTTACAACAGAACCTCCAAGAGTGAACACATAACCAGTCATAGATCTTCTACTGTCCACATCTCCAACATAATCAGAATCTGAGAAACCATCCACTAAACATCGGGTATCGTTCCCATAACAGAGACCGACATCTGAAGTACCTCTAAGATACCTGAAAATCCTCTTAACAGCTTGCCAATGTTCATCCCCAGGATGAACCATAAACCGACTGACCACACTAACAGCAAATGGTAAGTCTGGTCGAGTACAGACCATAGCATACATCAGACTTCCAACTGCGCTAGCATATGGAACTCGAGATATGTACTCTTTCTCCTCATAAGTCTGAACCGTGTACATTCCCAACTTGCTGTTAGATGCCATTGGAGTATCTATAGGCTTGGATGAAGACATTCCAAACCTGCTCAAAATCTTCTTGATGTACCCTTCCCGTGATAGGAAAAGCTTTCTCTTCTTCCTATCCTTATAGATTTCTACTCTAGAATTTTCCAAGCAGCACCCAGATCTTTCATCTCAAACTCCGCACTGAGAGACCCCTTCAGCTTCTGAATGTCTGACTTATTCTGAGCAGCAATCAGCATATCATCAACATACAGAACTAGATAAATGCGTGAACCATTCTGTAAATCATTGTAGTACACACAACAATCATACGGACTCCTGTGATAGCCAAGATGCACCATATAACTATCAAATCGCTTATACCACTGCATGGGGGACTGTTTTAACCCATATAAGGACTTATTTAGCTTGCAGACGTAATTCTCTTTACCTGGAACTTGGAATCCATCTGGCTGGCTCATGTATATTTCTTCTTCCAACTCTCCATGCAGGAAAGCCGTCTTCACATCTAGTTGCTCAACTTCCAGATCCTGATGTGCAACTATGGCTAGTAGCACTCTGATGGAAGTGTGCCTGACCACTGGTGAAAAAATCTCGTTGTAGTCCACTCCCTCTCTCTGATTGAAACCTCTTGCAACCACTCGTGCTTTATACTTGACACCCTCTGCAGCTGACATTCCTTCCTTCTTTCTGAAAACCCACTTGCAAGTAATTACCTTTCTATCAGCAGAGTGTTTTACAAGCTCCCAAGTCCCATTTTTGATAAGAGACTCCATTTCTTCTACCATTGCGGCAACCCACTGTGCTGACTCGTTTCCAGATATTGCAGCCTTGTAGGTGGATGACTCGTGATTCTCCACCTCCTCGGCCACCTGCAATGCATAACCCACCAAATCGTCAAACCTGTACCTCGCTGGAGGTTTTATTCCAACCCTTCTAGGTCGGTCTGTAGCAATGCTCCGATGTTCAACTTCCTCTGGTGGTGCATTCTCAGACTCATCTGCATATTGCTCTTCGGTAACTGATGGTGGTAGTTGGTCGTCAACCAACTTAGGTGCCTGATTCTCCTCTGGACTGAATTGCACCTCCACCTCCTCAACAACAACCTCATTTTCTGGTGCATCAGTGATACTCTCTCTGGATTTCATCATAGAGTTTTCATCAAAAACTACACTTCTGCTCAGTATAATCTTATTGTCAGACCAGATCCTATACCCTTTCACACCTGCACCATAGCCCATGAAACTCCTTTCTTATTTCTTGGCTCCAACTTACCTTTATCTACATGATAATAAGCAGTGCACCCAAATACCCTCAGTTTTGCGTAATCAGCAGCTTTTCCAGTCCACACCTCATAAGGTGTTTTGCAGTCAATGCCTGTGTGTGGGCTCCGATTGATGAGATAGAAAGATGTTGAAACCGCTTCTGCCTAGAACCATCTAGCAAGACCTGCATTCGAAAGCATACACCTTGCTTTCGCTAAAAGCGTCTGATTCATTCTTTCTGCTACACCATTCTGTTGTGGTGTAGCCCTGACTATGCGATGGCGAGCAATACCCTGATCTTTGCAGAAATCATCAAACTCATATGAACAGAATTCTTGACCATTATCTGTTCGCAGCCTCTTGACCTTCTTCCCAACCTGATTTTCTAACAGTGTCTTCCACTCCTTGAACTTACTGAACGCCTCACTTTTATGTTTCATCATGAATATCCAAGTCATCCTGGAATAGTCATCAATGATAGACAGAAAATACCTGTGACCGCCCAGAGACTCAACACGAGAGGGACCCCAGCAATATGAATGGATATAGTCCAGCGTGCCTTTGGTCCGATGAATTGCCTAAGGAAACTTGCTGCGCTGTAGCTTTCCAAACACACAATACTCACAGAAACCAAGGCTCTTGGTCTTATGACCCCCGAGAAGATCTTCATTTGAGATAATTTGCATTCCCCATTCGTTCATATGAGCAAGCCTCATATGCCATAGTCTGGTCAGATCAGATCCCTGAATTTCGGCTGAAGCAACAACTGCAGAACCTCCTGTGACTGTTGAACCCTGTAATACATACAAAGTTCCATGCTTGACACCTTTCAGAATCATATCAGAACCTTTGCAAACATGAAAACCTCCACCTTCACCTTTGAAACTGAAACCCTTGCTATCTAGCAGACTCAAGGATATCAGATTCTTTGTCAAGAGTGGCACATGCATGACTTCTTTCAATATGCGGAGCCTCCCATCATGTGTCCTAAACCTGATTGAGCCGATTCCAACCACCTTTTAGACATACCCGTTTTCCATAGAGATACTCCCCCCATCTGCACGGCTGTACGTAGTAAATAACTCTCTTTTGGGACATATATGGTAGGACGCCCCAGAGTCAAGGAACCACACATCAGACTGATGTGTGTAATCATCTGTTAGTAGAACAAAATCTCCCTCTGAAGTGTTTCCACATTGAGCTACTGCTGCAGATCCAGAGTTATGTTCTTGTTGCTTCTTCTTCTTAGGACATTCCTTCTTCCAATGACCTTTCTCCTTACAGTAGGCACAGACGTCTTTAGGTAATTTATAGCCGGGATTTTTCTTGCCCTTCTTACCTTCCTTGCTTCCTTTTGCCATCAACCCGGAAGCCTGATTTTATGTACCTGTTCCAGCAGCCTTATGCCGCATCTCCCTAGTATGAAGAGACGACCTAACCTCTTCCAGCGTTACAGTCTCTTTTCCGACAATATAAGACTCTCTAAAATTCTCATACGACGGAGGCAGAGACACCAACAACATTAAGACAGCATCCTCATCTTTCACCACTTCATCAATATTACGCAATTCAAGCAGAATAGTATTAACTTGATCAAGGTGATCTCTAAGAGGCGTACCTTCAGACATGCTTAGACTGAAAAGACGTTGCTTCAGCATCAACTTGTTGGTCAGCGATTTCGTCATGTAGATACTTTCCAACTTTAACCACAAAGCGGCGGCCTTTTCCTGATCTGCGACTTCAGTGATTACGTCGTCCGCGAGACACAGCATAATCGTTGAGTGAGCCTTCTCCTCCATAGTCGCATACTCAGCGGTGGATGTATCTGCGCCCTTTTTATCCGAAGCTAACGACAACCAAAGACGTTGTTGCTTCAACAAAGCCCGGATCTTGATTTGCCACAGACTGAAACTATTTCTCCCGGTAAACCTGTCGATCTTCATCATGGATCCGGACATCGTTCTCTTCGGAAATCGAACCTCCCTCTCATACCAGTTTGTTGTAACGAGAGATCGAACGAGAACAATAATAGAGATCGAGACACAGAGATTTACGTGGTTCACTAACTGTTACGTTAGCAACATCCACAACAGAGAAAGCAGAGTTTTTTTATAGAGCAGAATACTGAATTACACACATTCTAGGTACAACGTGTGTATATATATAGGGAAAAGAAATAAACCCTAATTCGACTAAATAACGGAAAACAAGCCCAGTGATAATACAATAGTATACCGTTTAGGACTCCCCGTAGTTCCGGTCAACGACTGATTCAAGGCATATCAACAATATGTGTGAATAAGAAACTACTCCTAATCAATATTGAATTTCCCAGTTGGTTGGTTAGGGTCTAGTTTCAACTAGTGAAGTCAGTGGTCTGAGTCTCAATTTGATAACAGGTTGCCCACTTTCACATGTATTGTATTCGTGCTGTAACCCATGCCTTTGTTGATATGCATTCGAACAGGTTAAGTCTGCTTAATTTGGCTATTGCATTAGCACTGATTTTATCCTGTTTTATTTTTTTCTTAAGTTTCCATTTACTTGTATATAAATACTTGTAAACCTGATAACTAGTTAACATAATATAGTTTAGCGAAATTCTTTATGCCAATAAAATCCCTTCAGAGCTGCGGAAGGAAATTATCAGGGTATTATTATAGTTTTATCTCCTTGTATTGTCAACGACTTGCTCATAGCAAAGAGGCAAAAGCTTTGTTAAGTAATGCAAATAGACGCGGTATTGTGAGGGTGATAGACACATTTTTGTGTCTGATTTGATCTCAATATTATATATTGTTGGTATTCGATTTTGTATTTATTATGGTTTTTATTGCTTTGTAGGTGTTTTTGGATAATTGTTAAAGGCACCCTCAACTTAGATTAAGGCAACCAGAACCAAAATTCAAACTTCAAAAATTGGCGGGAAGACATTTTCTCTTCACGGAACAGCGTGAAAAAAATAAAAAAGGAAACCAAGACTGAAATTTGGAAACTATCGTAATTATGGAATTTTCTTGATTAGGAAACTAAAGTTAATTGGGAAAGAACTAAAAGAGATCAATTGATTCTCTTTATAGCATTGCTAAACCAAGGAAGAAAAAGAAATTAGGAAAAAGTCTTTTCTCTTTTGGAAATTCCTGATCGGTGATTCAGTGAAGAATTAAAGGAAGTTTGAGGAGGATTAAGGCTGTGATTAGTATATATAGGAAGCTTAGAGGTGTCCAGAGAGAGGAAAACGATTGGGAAGCTTAGAATTGAAGTGAACAGCCAAGAAAAACGTACACAGACGAAGAAATTTCTGCTGCTGCCATGGAAGAACACGAAGCATACTACACACTCAAAGTGTCGTTCATTTACAGGAGTCCGTACTTTAATTCAAAACGTAACAGAAAATTGTTTCTTGTTGCGTATTCATTCGAAATACCTTCTGTAACAGTGTGAGGTGTTCACAGCAACACTTATAAACGTATCAAGGTGTCTGTGAGCATTTCTATTCTTATTGTAAGCAATTTTTGAGTTAAAAAATGATTTTTGAGGATTTTGCCATTACAATGAGGAGCTAAATTTCATCTTTGAGGCTATGTAGGAAGCTACTTTTCCAACAATTATGTGGTAAGTATTTAATTAATTTATGCAATTCATTTATGATTAATTGCCTTGATTAAAAATTGATTTAAAAGGTTTTTGTTAAGCAATTGTGATTCCGTTAGATGGTGCATGCCTCGGCTTAGGCCCTAGATGCTCCATGCTTTTGTTATACAGTTATTGTTTTGAAAATCTATTTTTGCAATGATTTAGAATCAAATTAAAATGTTAAAATTGCATGATTAAAATTATTATCACTTTGAAATTGGAAAATAGTGGAATCCTAGTCTCAGTTTTCTCTCAACCTTATAAAATTTTTTGAGTTTTCATATTTTTAATTTTAGAAATTAGATTTAAAATCAATCTTCACAAGTCTGAGTAACGAATCTTTATTTACCACTTTTAAACTACATCAGTTTTTGGCGCCGCCGTCCCGGACTTGTTTTTAGAATTGTTTTTAGATTTGTATTTTAGGTTAATTACTTTAATTGGATTTTTTTTTTTTTTACTTTGTTCTATTTTACGTGTCTTTTGGTATTTCTCTTTTTGCTGCAGGTTTTGGATTTTGGATCGAAAGGAAAGTGAGCCAAAGTTTTGGAATTAAAGTTAAAGACTTGGAGTTAAAAGCTACAGCTTAAAAGAACGAAAAAGAAGACAAAGATTTTTCTTAATTAGGTTTTAATTAGATTTTATTTTATTTTATTTTTAGAAAACTGTATTAGGATTTTAATTGTTTTTGTATTTGTTTTTATTTTTGGACACTTCTCTTTGGACTTTGGACTTTATTATTATTTTTAACCCTACAAAAGGGTAGTATTAAATATAAATTGCACAGGGAAGGACGATAATTACGATATTGTCTCGGCCCCTCGGGTTCGCACACTGACACAGGAGTTGGTGGCCCGTGTCCACTTAAACCGATTCATCGCCCGTCTGGTACGGGAGGTAAGATTCGATCAACCCCCGAATCCCCTGCAAGTGGGTTTACTGTATTCCTTCGTATGCATATATGTTGAGGAATTGAAAACGGACTTACTTTTTTTAGTAAAGGGAAAGAACTGTCCATACAAGATAAGGACTCGGATTTCATCACCGTTTCCTTCTTGCCCGCCTTAGGAACACGTTACCTAACGCGAACCTAATCCTTAAAATTTGACTAGAAAGAAGACCGATAGGGTATCGAGCTTATTGAAAAATCATTCAAAAGGATTGTATTGGTTGCTTTGTTATCCTAACTCGAAGTTCGAAAAGATTATTTTTTAAGTTGATTAGCGCCGCCTTGTAACCCAGGGAAACGTTGCCAAAGAGGCAGGGTTATCAAAGCTCCTTAGAGCTTATCCTGTTTCTCTTCGATCTAATCTAATTCGGATCGTCCTAAGAGGTTTGCTAAAACTGTAACTAGTTCCCTTTGGAAAGAATAAAAGCTGGTCTAGAAACAATCTAAGTGGAGCCATCATGCTTTTTGTTTGCTAGATTCAATAGGTTTGATTTGGTTGAGTCGGCCTTGTTTGTGTATGTTTAGAACCCCTTCTTGTTAGGATTTATTTTCTTAGATTTTTATAAATTTATTAGGAACTTTTTGTTAGAAAATGTCGAACTGGTATTATGAGGACCAATACAATGAATATCAGACTGAATTTCAAAATAGACATTATCAGTACTATCAACATGGTGCGGATAGTAATCGGGACCATCATCAACCTTCTAGAGGTTATGACTCATACCAGGGTGATCCCAATTACTATTCATACATACACCCGTCTTATGAACATGAAAATGAGCAAAATTCGAGATATTTGTCTTGGAGAGATACCTTAGAGAAAAGCCCTAAAGCAGCTAGCTGAAAGTACAAAGCAATTCGATGAGGATAGCAAGAAGAGGAGGGAAGAGTATGAGATAATCCGATTAAGATCGAAAGAAATGGCTGCAAAGAACCAGATTGAACTAAATAATCTTATGTCCCAATAAAGTGCTACCCCTGATTGTTATTCACCTGGTCAAGAGGACGAGGATAGAATTGGTAACACTACTTATTTAGACGAGGTTCAAAAATCTTCATATTATTATGATGATGAGGATAGTATTGGTGAAGAACTTGAAATATACGGGCAGCGTGATCAAGAAGTTGTCACTCCAGTTGTGCTTCACGATGATAGTGTTATTTCTAGTTCAAATTCAAATAATTTTAATGATTATTCACCTATTCAACATGAAGCGGATTTGACTAGAGATACCACTTCTCTAGACGATGTAGAAATTTCTTGTTTAGAGGAACGGGTTTATCATAAGACTAGTGATTTGGAGTCTGACGATTCGAAGACAATAGTCTCTAATGAAGACGATAGACTCATAGAGATTTTAAATATGAGTGAGGATGCACCAACGGATTATAACCTAGAGGAAGCAATTGACCATCTTCGGGAATCGACGATCTAGAAATTAGGGAAATTGTGATTGGTCTATCTAGAGACACCAAAAACTTTAAGTTTGGGGGTGACTATCATTCTCCATGTGCTTTACCTGTACCTCTTAGAAAGATCCCTAACTTGGGACTTGACATATGCACCTCTACCGTTTTACAAGATAATCTTCAAACTAGATTCCCTGAGCCTGTTGATGTCCAGAAAGAAGTTCAGTTGATAAAAACCCACCCTCTGGTCGATGTGGTTTACCTAGGCAGTAGTACCAAGATTGACTTTGTTTTCCCACCAAAATATTTTTGTCCATATGTGGGAACGTTGGAAATTCAAATGTGTCAGTTGTTAAGTTTTGAGACTAAACCTAATTACTTTAGGAAATTAGAATCGACACATTTGTTTTTGAATGACCACCTTCATAGTAGTCAACTGTGTGAGTCAAAACTGATTGACTTTAAGGATCCACAATTATTCAGGTTATTATTATGTGCTTCTAAGTTCTTAGTTGATTTATTCCAGACTCTACAACCTGATTCTTTTGATCCCATCTACGAAGAAATCCAACCCATGAAAATATTTTATCTAGACCCTGTTATAGATCCTAAACCTGAACCACAGCTAGAAGTAGTTGTCGTAAACAGAAAACTAAATAAGGGTGTGCTCGGTTTGTTCATTTTCTTGGCATGTGATGTGGTTTTATATAGTGGTAAAAAGAGGTTCGTTACTCGAACTTGTGAAGGTAATGATTTTAGAAAATATTGGACTTAACCTAAACTAATAAAAATCAGGAAAATACACTAGAGATGATTTTTAGAAAATATGGAAAATACCAGGAATCAGGAATCAGGTAATTCTAACAATCTATGTGATTAATCATGTAATTCTTTTTAACAATTTAGTTCAAGTTTGCCAAAAATATGTTTCCTAAAAGAATAATTGTAAATCCTAAGCATGGGACATCAAGAGTAATTAACTAAGCATGACCCATCAAAAGAGAACACAACTATTTAATAAAAACCATTTTTTTCTAATTTAAATCCGTGCAAATAATAGTAAAAGAATTATAAATAATTATTAGAAAATAATTAAATCACATAAAATTGAGAAAAATACCGTATCCATCATCCCAGTAAATAAACTTAGCCCATGGAGAAGAAAACTTGCTCAAAAGATCTTTTCATTGCTCAAAAAGTTGATTACAAGGTGAAATAATAGTGCAACAGCTGAACAGATACGTTTATAAGTGTTACAGAATAGGGTTCAGCCGTTACAGAAGTGTTTCTAAGCAACAAAGGTTTAAAAGGATAGGCAACAGAAGCAGTTTGAATCAGCAACAGTTATAAGTGTGGCTGAGTCGTCTTCTCAGACGGTGGTAGATGAAGAACACGCCGGCCGGAGCAGCAGCAGGTGGCCGGCGATGACCGAAAATGGCCGGAAACTTACTGTTTCGATCTCTAGGCTTTTCTGCTTGATTTCTTCGGCTTCTCTTCATATATATAGGGTGTAGGAACCCTAGGGAGAGTTCTAAACCTAATAGAACTCTCTAGAACTCTCCAAAATCTTCCCAAATCCGAATCAAACATGGAGTCCTTTTTCCGGCCGGATACACTCCGGGAAACTCATAAAATTGGTTGTGTGGGTCTTGGATCAATCTCTTCTATCTTGTGGGACAATTTGAGCCGAAAATATCCATGTTTTACCGTGAATCAAAGTGTCCAGTTGATAACAGCATTTTCCGTCCCGATCCCGTGCTAGAGTTGACCCGGTCAACTCGGGTTGACCGATTTGACTCGGGTTTGACCCGATTTGACCGAGTTGACTCGAGGGTGCCCCTTATCCACTTCTAGGGTGCCAAATAACACTTGTCCTTGGGTGCCTTTATCACTTTTTGAGCCAATTTTTTCCACAAATCTTTATTCTTCTAATGTACCTACAAAAGCATAAAAACACGTAATAGACACAAAATCGAATACTAACTCACTAGAAATTAAGGTGTAATTTAGACATTAAAATGTGTCTATCAGCATGTTGCAGTTTTCTTCTATTTTGGATAGCCCTATTTGATTCAGATGACCCACAGTTGTTCCGACTATTGCTATATGATTTTATGAGGTGACTAATTCTTTCTAAGTCTGGCTGAAGACTTTAAACTTAGCACTTCTTAGGAGGTAACCCATGCTCAAGAAACACGGTAATATCTTTCCTTATCTCTTTTCGATTGATAACAGTTTCTCCTTGTTCATGCTCTTAATCATTCATATTTTAGAAACATTGAGGACACTGTTTGATTAAAATTTGGGGTAAGGGAGAAACTTTTTAGTGAAATAATAAAGCTCTAGAATTTAGAAACTTGTGAACACTTCAGGGTGACACTAACCATTCTAGGTAGATGGAAACTTAGCTCTTTTTCTATAGGAATTGGTGTACCCAGTGAAAGGGTCTATTCATAAAAGGACAGAGCACAGGTGTTAGAAATAACATGATAGTTGTCACCACATCTCGGAGTCTATCACTACCATATCACTTTCTGTTTTTACTTTTACAAATTTGTGTTTCTCTAAGTGATTTGGTGGGGCCCAGCATCAAATTGTTATCAGCATCGGGATGAAATAGAGTGTTTTGAGATCAAGCCCCATTAATATGAATATATATATATATATATATATATGAAAAAAAAATAAAATAAATAAAATAAATAATAATAGTGAATAAAAGAAAAGAAAAGAAAAAAATTATTATTGTTAGAAATTTGTGTGGGTTCTCCCTGTCTCCGTCGCCTAAGCAAGCGTGGAATGCAGGATCCATGGGAACCCGAGTATAGACCAGTTGAATTGATATTAGTATTAGATTTAAGAACAGTGGGTGCGTATCTCGAATTCATTAGGTTTCATCCTGGCACTGACCTCAGACAAATATGGGAAACACCGTTCACCTTAGTCAACATGTGCAACCTTCATATTTTCCATGTTCATCTTCTAAATCTTTTCATGTGATTGAACTTTGATAGATTCTGAGCCTTATGGTCAAACGATTATCTGAGTAGAGCTCTGTTGTCTTATATATGAATTTTAGTATGCTTGAGTAAACACTCGCATACAGCAATTGGACTCATATAGGGTAATGATTCACATAGCGAAGAATTGAGTAAGCCAACTAAATAGCTTGTTTAGTGTCTACCCTTAATTTTTCACGAGTCGCTAAAATCTGGAGTAAATGTTTTGTGGGTATACCTCTTGTAAACCCTCACGAGACAAAAATCGTCCACTAGGGACACCTAGGGGTTTAACGGATTATTACATATGCTAAATGTAGTCGCGATTCCTGCGAAAGTGAGTTAGGATTTTATTTTCTAGATTAGATTTGCTCGAGGACTAGCAAATAATAAGTTTGGGGGTATTTGATAGACACATCTTTGTGTCTGATTTGATCTCAATATTATATATTGTTGGTATTCGATTTTGTATTTATTATGGTTTTTATTGCTTTGTAGGTGTTTTTGGAGAATTGTTAAAAGCACCCTCAACTTGGATTAAGGAACCCACACCCAAAATTGAAACTTCAAAAATTGGCGGGAAGACATTTTCTCTTCACGGAACAGCGTGAAAAAAATAAAAAAGGAAACCAAGACTGAAATTTGGAAACTATCGTAATTATGGAATTTTCTTGATTAAGAAACTAAAGTTAATTGGGAAAGAACTAAAAGAGATCAATTGATTCTCTTTATAGCATTGCTAAACCAAGGAAGAAAAAGAAATCAGGAAAAAGTCTTTTCTCTTTTGGAAATTCCTGATCGGTGATTCAGTGAAGAATTAAAGGAAGTTTGAGGAGGATTAAGGCTGTGATTAGTATATATAGGAAGCTTAGAGGTGTCCAGAGAGAGGAAAACGATTGGGAAGCTTAGAATTGAAGTGAACAGCCAAGAAAAACGTACACAGACGAAGAAATTTCTGCTGCTGCCATGGAAGAACACGAAGCATACTACACACTCAAAGTGTCGTTCATTTACATGAGTCCGTACTTTAATTCAAAACGCAACAGAAAATTGTTTCTTGTTGCGTATTCATTCGAAATACCTTCTGTAACAGTGTGAGGTGTTCACAGCAACACTTATAAACGTATCAAGGTGTCTGTGAGCATTTCTATTCTTATTGTAAGCAATTTTTGAGTTAAAAAAATGATTTTTGAGGATTTTGCCATTACAATGAGGAGCTAAATTTCATCTTTGAGGCTATGTAGGAAGCTACTTTTCCAACAATTATGTGGTAAGTATTTAATTAATTTATGCAATTCATTTATGATTAATTGCCTTGATTAAAAATTGATTTAAAAGGTTTTTGTTAAGCAATTGTGATTCCGTTAGATGGTGCATGCCTCGGCTTAGGCCCTAGATGTTCCATGCTTTTGTTATACAATTGTTGTTTTGAAAATATATTTTTGCAATGATTTAGAATCAAATTAAAATGTTAAAATTGCATGATTAAAATTATTATCACTTTGAAATTGGAAAATAGTGGAATCCTAGTCTCAGTTTTCTCTCAACCTTATAAAAAATATTTGAGTTTTCATATTTTTAATTTTAGAAATTAGATTTAAAATCAATCTTCACAAGTCTGAGTAACGAATCTTTATTTACCACTTTTAAACTACATCAGAGGGTGAGATTAAGAGCTTGCGAATTGGCATATTGTAAGTGGTTTGACTTAAACACATGACTTTCTCACCAAAAATATAAAATGTTGAGCAAGATAATACAAATAATATTTTCTACGAATTTTAGAGATTTTGATATATATATGAAATGTAAAAGAAGGGAAGGGATGTATGCCTTTTTTAGAGTGAAAACAAATATACTATAAAATGGTACTTTCAGGTATGTTAGAGAGATCAATTAAGCTCGAACAGGACAAACCTAAACCAAGAAATGATCGTTCACGTCTTGCTTCGATCACAAAGGTGGAGAAGATTGAGTAGGTCTTAGGGGAGGGAAGCAAAGAAGGCTGAAAAGTCTCAGTGTGATGAGTAATTGCAGTGTGTAGTGAAGAATGGATTATCTCTGGGATAGATCGCTAATTATGTATACTTTGTCTCTCTTAGTTCTCTCTGTTCTTGTTTCGAATAGATGAAGCCATTTATTTATAGTTTGGAGGAGACACACTGATTTCTCGTAAGTGGTGGAAGTTACAAAAGAAATGGAGGAGTAACGATTGTGGAGATTGTAGTGGAATCATGTTGAAAAATAAAGAGAACTTGTATGACCACTTGTCCTCGTTAGGGGTGCACATCGGTCTGTCGGTCCGGTTTTCTGTCAATTTTTTTAGAGATTTTGTAAACCGTAACCGAGCCGACCTATGAACGGTTCGGTTTTTGGACCGGCCGACCCGGTCAGGTTTTATTCGGTTATTTTCGGTTTTGGACCGATGTCACTGTACTGTATATCAAAAAAATTAGGTTTCTTAGGAATACAAAAAAAATCAATCGAAAATCATATCTCACAAACCAATTTTTATAACAAATTTCATCAAAGTCGAAACAAAATTGAAAGTGAAGATCATTTCTCTCTACATAGAATTATAGATCAAACTCAAACATCCCATTCACTCAGATGTTGTTAATGGAAAATAGGGATTTCATCAATTATTCTCTTCTTCCTCCACCATTTCATTAACTTACTTTCGTACTCTAACATATGCATCTTCTTCTTCTTCTTCTTTTTCATCAGATTATTATACATATTGTTTGGTTTCAAACCCACCTGATTTGATTGGATGAATTTGAAAAGAAGGGGGATTTGTTCATAAAGGGTTGAAATTAGTTGATGAGGAATCTAGGGTTGTGGTTTGAATCAGGGTTTCATATCAATAACAAGACGGAAAAGAATACTGAAGATGTTACTGCTGCCATGAAAGTAAGGGTTAGACTGCGAGAAAGAGATATATAGAAGGAAATTGGATGAGTGTAATAAAGTCTGGCAGAAGAGAATCGAGGTGTTAGTTGTTGCTAGCGAGAAAAGGGAAGAAGAATAAATGGTTCCCGTTAGGTTGCAAAGAAGATAGAGAATATAGTGAGATAGGTTTTAGTTGATCTGTTATTGGTTTAGTTTCTTCTGAAGATATGCGTTTCAATCTTTGGAGTCTGGTGATGAAGATGAGGTGGTGAATGGTGGCGGCTATGGTGTGTGGGGGTTTTGGAGAGAAAAGAAGACTGAAAAAGTGAGAAATAGAATGTGTCGAAGAAAAAAAATGTTTTTAGTTTTCTAGGGTTAGATATAAAGAGCTAGGATTAAATCTAGTGTTTAAAATATATGGTTAATAATAGTCGGTCGGTTCGGCCGACCTTTATATCTAAACCGTAGGATCAACAATTATGATTATCTAAACCGTAGGACGAACCATCATCAACGGTCGATTCGAATAAACCGCCGGTTCGGCCCGGTTCATGCACAACCCTACTCCTCGTGCTCTCAACTGTCTTTTAACTGTCCCACTACTTGTTACCTTCTTGTTTGTGGATGTATTTCCACAACACACGATTGTCGTACACCGCTACACCAATACCCCAATGAGAATCCCCCCATGTGTTGAATTTGATATCTCGTGGAAATAGCGGAGTCATGGAATTCTACTTTGTTTTAAGTCAAGTCAGTAACTTTCTAAGTCAGTGAGGCAAGTTGCAAAATTCACTAGTTTGGTAATCAGACTGATTAGTTTCGAGTCTGGTAAGGTTAGTGGTAATGTACTAGCTTAGGAGTAACATGGCCTATTTTAATGGTCAAGTATCAACTCAGAAGTGACGTGGCGCAAATCTGGAAGTGTTTGAAGCTAAGATTGAGCGAAAGTTTCTTTCCAGAAACTTATGCAAAAGGCTTGTCGAGAAACCATATAGGGTTGGCGTTGGCATTAAGCCAGCACAAAGTAGTGAAGCGTCTTAGAAGTAGGCTAGCGTTGGCATTAGGCCAGCACCCAAGAAGCTAGTGACGCGTCCCTAAGACGTGTCAAGAAATTAGGTTGGCGCTGGCTAGCACTAGCACCTAAAAAGTAGTGACGTTTCCCTGGGTACGCGTCAGAAATAGGGTTGGCGCTGGCTTGATACAATACCTTAGAAGGGACGTGTCAGGAAATTAAGCTGGCGCTGGCTAGTGTCAGCGCCTTAGAAGCTTAGTGATGCGCCTTTGGAGACACGTCAGAAATTGGGTTGGCGCTAGCTTGAACAAGTGCATAAGAAACCTATAATGCGTCCCTAGGGGCAAGTCTCTTACGAAGGCTGGTGCTGGCGTTTCCAGCGCCTCTGACTTATGGCACTTCTCTGGTGTACGTCTCGCTCGAGCTAGCATGTGCCATTTTACGAAGCATCTCTGAGGCATTGTTCGGTGGCGTGTCCAAGAGAAATGACACATAATTTTTGGCACGCCCTTGAGCATATCTAAAGTGGCATATTTTAGGGTCAGGACGACGAATTGTGATATGTTCTTTGCGAACATAGCATTAAGTGTAAATACATCTTTGGGGATTAAGCATTAGTTGTTCCCGTATTTGATAGATGTTATTAGCCGTATAATTTATGCAACTTGAGACTGATTCGATATGGCATAAATATTGTGAATATTGGAGAGGCTACAAGATCAGTTTAGAATGCATGTAGTTGTTTGTAGAAACTGTATTCTTAATTCGCCTGCGGAATATGAGTAGAAATATAATATTTCATGTTTTGATATAAACCTGGAAATATACGCATAAACACGCACAAATGTTTCTGTGTTCCTGCTGCTAGGCAGAGGGTAATTTTATAATTCTAGCCCTTGTCAAACTCTCACCATCTACATTAAGTCCCTTGCTTAGCGAGGAGCAATAATGTTGTACAGTAAGCACTTGATGGTGACAAATACGCTTATAACAATTATATATGCATAATCAAAATTTTAAGAAAAGTGTAAGAATATGTACTTAGCTTTTGTATTCTAGGCACGTGAAAAAGAGAAGAGGAGCGCCGTCAATCTTTGGGTCTTGAAGCAAGAGTCTCACGTTTTACTCTTTGAACTCAGCCTCTCACATTGAGGGTAAAAGAGTAAAATGTTAATTTTTGGTGAGAAACAAGATGTCAAAATTTTATAAGAGTCCGGACCTCAAAATTTTTATAAGAGTCTATACGCTCAAAATCTTGATAAGAGTCTAGACGTCAATTTTTTGATTAGGAGGCAAGACACTCATATTTTACTTTTTGTACTCAGCCTCACATATTGAGGGTAAAATAGTAAAATACCAAATATTTGGAGAGAAGCATGATGTCCCATGAGTGAATTCGTACAAGCTTTGCTCTAGAAAGCAAGACGTACAAGCAAGAGGAGCAAAACATGTTCAAATTTTGAATTGGCTTCCCTTGTGTTCGAAATTAGGGTTTCACATTTTTGACACATTTTTTGCAACGTTTATAAGTGTTGCACAACTGTTTTTTAAACCCTAATTAGGGTAGGAAAATACTTTTTGCTACACTTTTTGCGACGTTTTATGAGTGTTACGACTCTATTTCAAACCCTAATTAGGGTTTGGGAATTTTGATACGCTTTTGGACACGTTTATAAGTGTTACAAATCATGCGTTTCAAAACCCTAAATTTGATTATTTCTACTTGTTTTGCATTAGTTGTCTCTTTGAGTAAAGGATTAATGCAATTGAGGTAAAATTTATCTAGTAGAAGCTATGAAGTTGTGTTAGTCACAATTTTGACATTTAATTTAAGCACATCTGTGGCACTTTAATTAAATATATATATATATAGAGAGAGAGAGTTACATATATAGATTTTTTAATGGTTTAATATTGTTTAATTGAACTTGAATATTAGCATAGGTAATTTTGGGGATTCAGTTGTAGAATATAGCACCCAAAATAATACTCAATATTGCTCTATACTAGTGTGCAAAACATCTAGGAGCTTGAGGTTTGTAATATAAATTATAGAACATCTGGGAATGTTGTTGTGTGCGTCAATGTTATTCTAATGATTTTGGGTAGTGATGAATATTAATTATTCATTAATTTGATTGTATAGGTCATCATATAGAGAAAGGAAAGGGATATGCGCCTGAGAGAGAGTATGGATAAACGCCTACACGAGAATTCTTTTACAAAATTTTAAAAGTTCAGTATTTCTCATACCAGAGTCTTGAGAGGTGATTTACTATTTTATCCTTGTTAAAAACTCACCATCTACATTAAGTCCCCTGCTTAGCACGAAACCATGAATGTTGCGTGGTAAGCACTAGATGGTGGCCTGGCAAATAAAATAAAACGAAAAATAACTTGATAGTTTATTGGTTATATATTACCAAAGGAATAATAGTCGCCTTGAGCTTTTGAATAAGCGAGTATAGAAGAACGTCTTGATTGCATTAGTAGTGATTTGATAGCAAAACAAGGTTCTTGAGATTGGCTGGAAACGCATAGCTTGGTAGTAGTTGAGTGAGTATAACTCGAGTGTTGAAGTAGACAAACACGTCTAGGCTTGAGACGTATAAACGATCGTCGACTGAAGTTGAGCTTACAAGATGGAAGCTTTAAACATAGCTAGGTGTTGAGTAGTTTCTGATAGTTTTTTGTTATAGTGGTAAGAAAAGTTCGTTCAAGACTTGTGAATATTTCTTTTTAAACCTAGTTTCTATGACTAAAAATAACAAAACTCAAATAAAATTGATAACAAAATTGAGAGTAAACTGAGGCTAATATTCCACTATTTTCCAATTTTTAAAGTGATTTAATTCAATAATTATAATTATGCAATTCTTACATTTAATTTGATTCTAAAATATTGCAACAAGTAGATTTTCAAACAATTGTATAACAAAAGCATGGAACATCAAAAACCTAGGCCAAGCATGTACCAACAAACGAAATCACAATTGTTTAATAAAATTCATTAAATCAATTTTTAACCAATGAAAATAATCATAAAAGAATTCCATAAATTAATTAAAGAAATATTACCACATAATTTTTGGAAAGAATAGCTTCCCCTATCGCCTCAGAGATGGGGTTTAGCTCCTCATATTAATCACTTGCTGAAAATTATGGTTCATGGCTCAAAATGTTTACAAATGATGACAAAGGAAAAAACAAACAAAACAGTGAGTTTGCGACGTTTATAGGCATTACAGACTCACTGTTATAGAGAAGGGCTGAAGATAAACGTTGCAGATGCTAAGACATCCGTTACAAATGAGTTAAAGAAACTGTTACAACTGAAGATAAACGTTTTCAGATGCGAAAATATCCGTTGCAAATGGATGAAGAAACCGTGGATGATTGGTTGTAGATATTGTTGCCTATTCTCTGTTCTTCATGCAGTAGCAACAACAAATTTTTGAATTGATTTCTCTGCCTTCTATTCATCTCCTAAGCTCTCCCTAAACTCTCTATGTTCTTCTGTGACCCTAGCAAACTATTTATACACCATAGGACTGCAAATAACGTGAGATAATCTTCATTAATTTCTCTTTTTTTTTTCCAGTCACGGGAATAATTTCCATGTTTATCTAATTCACGCGCCTTCTCGAAACTGCCACACTCCAACACATTCGAAACATGTTTCATAAGGAGTAAAACTCTTTCTTAGCACACATAATTTCCAAAAATACAGAAGAAAATCCGGAGATTAACTCGCTTCCCTGTTTTACTCCAACTCGACAATTGGGCTCTGTTTTGATTGATTCAACACCCATAACAACTTTGCTTAGCCCTAACAAGTCCATCCCAACCAAATCCAGTGATTGAATCTCCCCCAAATCGAATCCAGAAATTATGAATTTTTAAAATTTATTTTCCCTGCCAAAACGTTGTTTGAACCGAGAAGAAGAAGGGGGTGCCCCTATCTACTGCGCGGGTGCCTTTATAACTTTTTGGATGCCTTTATAATTTTTTGAGCCAATTTTTCCCAAGTGTTTATTTCTCCAAAAATACCTACAAACACAATAAATCACAATATAGTACACAAATGAGTTCTAACAATATACAAATAGGGATCAAATAAGACACGAAAACGTGTCTATCAAATACCCCTAAACTTATTATTTGCTAGTCCTCGAGCAAATCTAATCTAGAAATAAAAATAAATCCTAACTCACTTTCGCAGGCATCGCGATTGCACTTAGCGTGTGCAACAAGCCTTTAAACCCCTAGGTGTCCCTAGTGGATGAGTTTTGTCTCGTGGGTTTACAAAGAGGCATACCCACAAAACCTTTACTCCAAACCCTAGCTACCTGTGAAAAATTGAGGATAGATACTAAATAAGCTATTTAGTTGACATACTAAATTCTTCGCCTATAAGAATTATTACCCTATATGATTCCAATTGCTGCACACGAGTTTTCACTCAGCATACTAAAATTCATACAAGAATTCAAAACTCTTCTTAAATAGTCGTTCGACCACGATACTCACAACCTATCAAAGTACAATCACATAAAAAGATTTAGAAGATGGATATTGACAAAATGAAGTTTGCACATGTTGACTAAGGTGAACGGTGTTTCCCATATCCGTCTGAAGGTCGCCGCCAGGATGAATCCTATTGGATTGAGATATGCTCCCACTAGTTTTACTCCTAATATCGACTCAGTTGGTATATACAAGGGTCCCAACGGTCGATTTATTGAAAAATGATTATTTGTTATTTCAAATGTACTGACAACATGATTGGATCAAATGAATCCAAGCGCATGCTCCTTATCAACATGTAACATGATAGTTCTCATGGATCCTGCGCTCCAGCTTGCTTAGGCGACGGAGACAGGGAGAACATACACATATTGCTATCAAAGTGTCAATATTTTTTTTGAATAATGGTCTAAATAAAATACAATAATGGGTTTGATGTTAAACACTCTATTTTATCCTGACGGTGATAAGAAGGCTATGCTGGTGCCCCACCAAATCACTTAGAGAAACACGAAAAATTGCAAAAATAAAAACAGAAGGTGATATGGTCGAGATAGATTCCCAGACGATAAGGTGACATGTCTTTCCAAAAACTAGACGATAAGGTGACATTCCAATGGGGGTCTTAAACGCAATAAGGTAAGCCCATAAGGCATCAGTAAGCCTCAATGACCAGTTTTTCCGATTATGATTAATTGTTTTCTCTAAAATATGTTTTATCTCCCTATTGGAAACCTCTAGTTGACCGCTAGTGTGTGGGTAATATGGGGTATCTACTTTATGGGTAATACCATATTTCTTCATCAAAAGCCTAAATGGTCGATTACAAAAGTGTGACCCTCCACCACTAATATAGCCCGCGGTGTACCAAAACGTGCAAATATGTTATCATTCAAAAACTGGACCACAACCTTTTGGTCATTTGTTCTACACGAAACCGCCTCAACCCACTTAGAAACATAGTCTAAAGCGACAAGGATGTAAAAATAACTAAAAGAATTAGGAAAAGGACCCACAAAATCAATGGCTCACACATCAAAGACCTTAATAACTAGAATAGGGTTCAAAGGCGTCATATTTCTATGGGAAATGGTTCCTAACTTCTGGCAACGCTCACAAGTAACACATTAACGGTGGCTGTTTTTAAACAACAAAGGACAATAGAATCCACACTGCAATATCTTAGCAGCGATCTTCTTAGTACTAAAATGACCCCCACAAGCATGATCATGAGAAAAGGAAATAATACTGGACTAGTCACTCTCAGGTATACATCTCCTAATAATCTTGTCTGGACATTACTTAAACAAATAAGGATCATCCCAAAAGAAATGCTTAACCTCGGCTAAAAACCTAAAACGATCTTGTTTACCCCAATGTTGGGGCATTCGACCAGTAACAAGATAATTTACTATATTCGCATACCAAGGTAATCGGGAAACAAAGAAAAGTTGTTCACCAGGAAAACTATCCCTCACAGGAGGGGAATCATCAGGGGAATCAAAAACAAGCCTAGAAAAGTGGTCCGCTACTATATTTTCTGTGCCCTTTTTGTCTCTAATTTATAGAGAAAATTCTTGTCAGAAAAGGATCCATCTAATCAATATAGGTTTAGTATCCTTCTTGGACATAAGATATTTCAAAACAGCATGATCAGTAAAGACTATGACTTAGAACCTAAGAGATATGATCTAAACTTGTCTAGGAAAAAACAATGGATAACAATTCATTTTCTGTGGTGGTGTAGTTCATTTGGGCATCATTCATAGTTTTGCTAGCATAGTAAATCACATGAAGTAATTTGTTTTCTCGTTGACCTAGCTCAACACCGATAGCATAATCTGAAGCATCACACATGATTTCAAAGGGTAGGTTCCAGTTAGGTTCCTGGACTATGGGTGGTAGTGAGTAAAGTCTTAAGATTCTCAAAAGCCTCTAAACAAGCATCATCAAAGACAAATTTAACATCTTTTGCAAGCAGATTGCAAAGAGGTCTAGAAATCAAGCTAAAATCCTTAATGAATCGACGATAAAAACCTTCATGCCCTAATAATGACCTAATATCTCTTACGGTTTTTGGAACCTGTAAATTCTTAATAAGGTCAACTTTGGCTTAGTCTACCTCAATACCCTTAGAAGATAGGATATGCCCTAAAATAATTCCTGATCGAACCATAAAATGATATTTTTCCCAATTAAGCACTAAATTATTTTCCTTACATCTAGTCAACAATAATGTCAAATGATGCAAACACTCATCAAAAGATTAACCAAACACTGAAAAATCATCCATAAAGACCTCTAAAAACTGTTCTACTATGTCAGAAAATATGCTTATCATGCAACGCTGAAAAGTAGCGGGTGCATTACACAACCCAAAAGGTATGCATCTATACGCAAAGGTAACAAAGGGACAGGTAAAAATAGTTTTTTCTTGGTCTTCTGGGGCAATAAAAATATGATTATAACCAGAGTAGCCATCTAACAAGTAATAATGACTATGTCCAGATAATCGCTATAGCAGTTGGTCGATGAAAAGAAGGGGAAAGTTGTCCTTCCTTGTAACCTTGTACAATTTTCTATATTTAATACAAACACGCTACCCCGTGGTCATTCGGTTTGGGATTAACTCATTGTTTTCATTCTGGACTATAGTGATACCTGATTTCTTAGGAATAACGGGGCTGACCCACTTACTGTCTGAAATGGGGTAGATAATACCTGCATCTAACAACTTAAGCACCTCAGTTCGAGCTTTTTCTTTCATGTTAGGGTTCAGTCGACGTTGCATCTCCCTAGAAGGTTTGGTGTCGTCCTCTAAATGAATCTGACGCATACAAACAATATGACTTATACCCTTAATATCTGCTAAGGTCCACCCTAAAGCTTCCTTGTTGTCTTGAAGTACGGTCACTAGCCTACTTTCCTAATCACATCAGAGTCGGATGCTACAATTATAGGAAAAGTCTCAGATGGGCCTAAAATCACATATTTCAGAGTATCTGCAATGGTTTGAGGTCCAACTTAGGAGGCTCTTTTAAAGAAGGAATTAAGGTAGAATTAGAAACTGTTAGTGGTTTGAACTTAGATTTCTATCTATTAGTATATAACACAGGGGTAGAGTTTAACAGAGCATTCACTTGATCAATGGTGCTAACATCATCAAAATCTAAGCCAAAATGGGTTAAACAACTCTATAATGTATCTTCAGATAAGATGTTTGCTGATGACTCCTAAACTAATGTTCCTATCATGTTCACCTCTTCAATGCATGTGTCATCTAGATCAGGGGGTTGCTTACTAATATTGAAAATATTCATCTCAATGGTCATATTAACAAAAGATAAATTCATAATATAATTCATCTCAGGGTAACCTAATACCACAGGTATCTGGTTCTCTGGGTCAGGAAAAAGTTGGGTATCTAGGAGAACAAAATCCACAGGGTAAATAAACCTATTGACCTCAATAAGAACATCTTCGATAATACCACGAGGAATTTTCACAGATATATCAGCTAACTGAAGTGTTATCTGGGTAGGTTTTATGTCACCAAGTCCTAGATGGAGGTACACATGATATGGAAGTAAGTTCACACTAGCTCCTAAGTCAAGTAACGCTTTCTCTACACGGTAGTTACCTATTATGCAAGAAATAGTAGGGGAACCTGGGTCTTTGTACTTAGGAGTTGTGTTGTTATGGATAATTTAACTCACATGAATAGCTATAAAGGATTTTTTCTATACACTAAGCTTTCGCTTTCGCGTACCAAGATCCTTAAGGAACTTGGCATAAGTAGGAATCTGCCTAATTGCATCTAATAAAGGAAGATTGATATTGACTTGCTTTAAAATCTCCAATATATCATTAAAGTTGGATTCCTTCCTATGGTAGTAGAAGTTGTGGGAATGGGGCTTTGGGCACAAAATCGGGCTCAGCGGGAACCACATTGGACTCTTTAGAAACTTTATCAATCTCTTCAACTACAGGCTCAGAAGGGTGAACTATAGCATGTCCACTATCGGGCGTGGTTACCATATTTTTTTACCATTCTACCACTCCTAAGGGTTTTAATTGAATTCACATAATTTGATGATTTCTCACCAGAAGATAACTTATGAACTCCTCTAGGGTTGGGTTGTGGTTGACTAGGGAACTTGCCTTTTTATCTTTCTCTCAAAGACTCAGCGATTTGACAAACCTGGTTTTCTAAATTAGAAATAGCCTGACTGTTAGCCTGAATAATCTTTTGATTTTCTCGTAAACTTTGATTGACAAACTGCTGAAAATCTTTAGTGTTCTAAGTTCATGAGGCGACAGACTCTGCTAAACTCATGACCATCTTTTCTAACTGATTCTAAAATTGTGCTGGTCCAGAAGGATTCTTAGTATAACCAGAACCTGGGGGAACCTGAGGGTTACTAGACTGATCTTGATTTTGTCCCTTAGACCAAGAAAGGTTTGGATAGTTTCTTCAACCAGGGTTATAGGTTTCTGAATATGGGTCAAACTTATGACGGTTATCATATCTAGTGTTATTGTAAAGAGCATGGGCTTGCTTTTCAACAGTCTGTCCTTCCCAACATGACTTGGGTTCTATTCCACAACTAGATTGGCTCAATTCTAAGGCTTCTAACTTTTTTTCTATAGCCGCAATTTTGGCATCTGATTCAAGAATTCCATCTACCCCATTGACATTACCTCTGCTCATTAAATTTTTTCTCTGGGGTTCC
>JAJJMC010016440.1:7280540-7390747 GCA_023531435.1 Papaver californicum
CAGCTGAAATGAATGTTGACATAAGATAATTTTGGAACTTTCCTGTGAAATATAGCACCAAATGATACTCAAATTTACTCTATTCTAGTGGGCAACCCGTCTACGAGTTTGAGATTTGTTTATACAAAACTGTATAGGTAGGTCAACACTATGCAGTTGAATTGAATGTTTGATAAGTGCATAATTTATATATTTTAAGTATCGTTTCCTTATACGTATTTGCTAGATTTTGTGTGAATTACAGTGTGTTAGTATTACTTTTGTAGTTTATGTGTTTTATTAGGTTACATCTCTAAAACAAGTGAAATGGAGCTTTACAAGAGAAGAATTGCCAAATACCCATTGCAACTCAGAATATTCCAGGATTTCTGCTCTCCATCTCGTAGAAAATTGCATTACGAAGCTGACGGCGAAAGAACAAGGTCATTCTGACTTCGTATGAGAAAGTTATGAGCGAAACAAGAATTAAGGGCAAATTGGTCATTTCCAAGGAGATTACTATTAACACCCCATCATACGCTAAGGGGAACTCAGTTCAAACATTGTTAATGGCACCAGCCATTCCGTTCATGGCTGCCAAGTTTTTTAATATAACTAAAGGCACCAGTGAACTTGCAAAGGGCCGCTGTCTTCATCTTCAACTCACGTTGAACAGAGAATTAAGGATTGATGAGTACTGATAGTTCAAAGAAGGTGATCTCGATATTGAAGTTGTGGCTGGAAGAGTAAAGAAAAAATGGGCTTGCTGTGATGGGTTCGAAAGGCAGTAAAGTTGTTGATGGCTCGAATGAAGATATGTGGTCTATTGTTGGCTTTTAATGGAAGAACTTGGTGATGGTGACTGATCGATCTGAGATGATATTGACAAGTGATATTGATGGATTAATGGCAGCAGTAATGGTTGGAAGTTGCCAATAATGATGGCAGTGATGATGTTGTTCATGAAGTTAATGAAAATGGCTGAGATGTTGTTGTTGATTGATAGTTAATAGCAGTGAGAGCTCGAGAATGGAATAAACAAGTTATGAAGCTGTGTTCACTGGAGATAATTGAATATAGATGGACTCTGATGGAATCAATGATAGTTCATGGTCATGATTGATCACGATGGTTGTTGAGAAGGACAGTGATGGGTGTTTGGCTGTTGTTAGAGCAGGGAGAACCTCAGTGCTGCAACATGAGATGATATAGGAGTATGAGTTGTTAGTGCTGGCAGAGTGAATCATAGTGATTATGGGTTCTTGACAATGAGCAGTCCGCAAATGGTTGGAAAATTTACTTGAGTGGCAATCTAGGAAAGAACTAAGCCTTATTTCACACGGAAAGTTGGTCGGTGAATAACTTCTCTATAAAAGAAATTTGAGTTGTACACGGACAAGGGTGGTGGTTGGCTATATATACCCTGACACATCCAGAAAAAGAAGATACTGACGAGGCCCTGACACATACAGAGGAGAAGAGACAAACGCTGATAGAAGTTTGGATCCGACGATTCGAGCTCCCGAGTATACAGACAATTACGGTTAGTTTGATCTCTTTTATTAATTAATTTTTATGGCTTTTGAGAAAGCCATGTCAGGCTAACTCTCTTGTTAGGGCGAAAGGATGAACTCTTAGAGATGGTTTTCTTTGTGTTTCAAACTTAGGGTTTTCAATTATAAAAAACTTAATGTTAATGTTTTGTCTCTCTTTCAATGTTTTATCTTTCTCAATAATTTTTCATGTTCTATGCCACGTATAGTGCATCGTTTGATTAGTAGAAGAACTCGTTGAAACCCTACTTTAAACCGTTTTACGAATACTCTTTGACTCTTTATGCCACGTATAATTGGTACTTCGAAATTTTACCTTAGGTTGAGAACAAATAGTTCTTTTTGAAAATTCTTTCTTCGATTCTTAAACGAAAAATCTTCTGTGTATTAGTAGCTATATTTGCTATTTTACATGAGTAAAAACGATACCCTTTGTGACGAACGCAATTAAACCCTAATCTACAACGGATTCCCGAAACCTTAAAGTTTTCCTCTTACTGTTTTCAAACTTTATTAAATAGTTTTAATTCACTCGTTAATTTAATTCTTTATAAAAAAAAAACTAAAAAGATATTTTAATTAATTTTAATACAAACTCCTCGTGGGAACGAACCGTATTTTCTCTTGTCTACATCTTACGACACTGTGCGCTTGCGGTAAAACAAAGTCGGTTTTCCGACGCATCAATGTTGACATAAGATAATTTTGGGAACTTCCCTGTGGAATATAACAACAAATGATACTTAAATTTACTCTATACTAGTGGGTAACCCATCTCCGAGTTTGATATTTCTTTATACAAAACTGTATAGGTAGGTCAACACTATTCAGTTGAATTGAATGTTGACATAAGTTAATTTTTTGGAATCCTGCTGCGGGATATAACACCAAATGATACTCAAATTTTCTCTATACTAGTGGGAAACTCATCTACGAGTTTGAGATTTTTTTATACAAAGTTGTATAAGTAGGTCAATACTATTCAGTTGAATTGAATGTTGACATAAGTTAATATTTGGGAATCCTGCTGCGGGATATAACATGAAATGATACTCAAATTTGCTCTATACTAGTGGGAAACCCATCTAGGAGCTTGATATCCACTTAGGAACAAATAATTATTTTGGATGTTTATTCTGAATAGTCAAAAATCATCTGGGGACGAACTAGTATCAGCACCAGTGATATTATGAGGACAATATTGCTTTATACTATTGTGCAATACATCTAGGAGCTTTCTAGTTATTATAAATGGACAATATTGCTCTGTACTAGTGTGTAATACATCTAGGAGCTTCCCTATCATTGTAGAGGAGTAAGCAATGAGTTATACAATACTAATGTTGTATGTAGAATATTGAGAGCTCGGCCAGATGACACTCTCATATCATATGTATATTTGCAGGATCAATGTGAGATGCCAGAGATATTTCCCGCTTGGGCTAAATGGGGTTCTACCGGGAAACCATAGATTTTTTAGTGCAGTAGGCTTGAACTTTGAATATTGTCACGTTAATGGTCTACAAGCCAGGGATGATTGACGGAGTTGTATAGAGGCGCAGTATCGTCATCTGGGATGAATCATCAGTAATTCATTCTTTTAAGTATGACTACGCAAGCTCACATTGTTGCACATGCAAGAGAGGAGGCCACAACTTGGACGGTCATAAGAGAGGATCCTTGGCCCAGAGGAACATGTGAGAAGATCCTGGTTTGGACGGGTATATAAGAGGAGAGCATGCTGGATGGACAACACAAGCCGCCTTTCTTCCTCATCTCCTATTTTTCTCTTATTTGTACTAACAACTTGTCTTTCAGGTATATGAACTCCATCTTGTTGGTGTTGCTAGCATCGTCTCTCTTGGGAGGAGGACCTTAATTCTATTTCTTGTCTCCAATTGGCAGTCTGGTGTTATTGAAGAAGGTGGAAATAATGGTGTATCCCTACTCTAAATATGATCAACAGAAGTGTAAGTTCCCTAGTTGTATGACGGCCTTGGTGTTAAGGGCTTCTGTTGGTCATTCCTTGTTATCCTCAATGATATTGTTGAGTGTTACTGACTTTATTCTGAGGTCGTTAAAGTTGAAATGATATCTCCAATTAGATCAAAACCCCAAGTGTTGAACATCCAGGAGGTATTTGTCAATAAGACAAAGGGATGATACTAGTTTGGTTCATATGTGTGTAAGGACCATGGATAAGTGATATTACATCTTCTGGAGAAAGCGTATTGAGTTTCAGGCTCCTTCACGAATTCATGTTTATGTATACGATTCTTCGAATAACTTGAGGAGGTAGATACAAGCTTGTATGAAGTGAGACTTGTTGTGAAGACTCCTCGTCAAAAAATTCAGACATGTATAATTTTTACGGAAAAGGCCGTAGAATCTTCATACAAACTCTGATTTATGTATTCGACCCCAACTTTTGAAGCCAAAAGGCTAAGATATAATATGAAGCAAGAATAAATTAATTTGGATTTTATAGGTCGGTCAATCATGTGTGAACATATGTGATCAGTAATCCCGTGTAAAATTTCAGATTATGTAGACTTTAGCGTAAGGGCCATATCTCTTAGCTTGCGTATCCGATTGATGCTTCCTTTCAATATGTTGTATAAGATACATGTACGAACAACTTTTGTGATGGATGCATTGCCCCATTCCTCATACATAAGTATGTTTTTCAGAGTTAGGTATGCAATAGTTTGGGTATACCACTTGGAGGTGTCCAAGAACTCGAATTCGATGAAGACTGACTTTGTCATGGAGTTGATGTTGTAAGGATTTGCAAGCAGTAATATGTAGTTGTAGATAAGAGATGGAACGCCAGTGAGTGCGAGATGATGACTCGAGTCATAGTTGGGAGCATCAAGGTGAAAGACAGAGAAGTTGGTAATGATAACATGGATGGAGGAACTTTGCTTGTTGAATATTTATCCAGGCTGGAGATGATTGTGTCTTCCTTGTTATCAGTGGTAGATGTAACTTCAATACAACGTTTCTTTGTTAGTATATTACTGTCTCCAGGGCGTAATAGGCAACATGAGCGCAATCCCCATGTGTAGCTCACTTGAAATCTACCATCAGAGTAGATATAACATTATTTGATGGAGTTGATGGACGTGTGTGTATTGACTATTGATGGAAAGAGTGCTTTCAATCGAAGCAAGCTTGATCGAAACTTGAGTAAAGGCAGCTAGACAAAGTAAGTTGATTAAAGGTGGACATACCATGAGGCAGAGGCTTGAGAAGCAAGACATAAAAATCTTTTAGTGTTCGAGTAGGTGAGTGAACTATGTTGGAGTCGTTGAATCTTTGAAAGATAGGCGGACAAGCTTGTTTGATTGAGACTCGAAGTTGAGGTAGATAAACACATCTTGGCAAGTCGAGCGCTACTTTGAAGTTGAAGTGAATATTTTAGTTTGCACGAAACACGTCTTGACTATAAAAGACTCCGAACAAAGTAGAGGGAGGAAAAACGAGCAAGGCTGGATCGAGCATACTTCAAACGGAGTTGATCGTGTAGGCAGCAGGACTAGTTAAGTTGAGTTCGACGGAGTTGGTGGACACGTGCGTCCTAGTCGAGACCAGATTGACAAGCTCAATCGATATTAAAGTGGACAAGCCTTAACAATAGGGTGGACATTATAGAGGAGGGACAAGAGTTGCGTCTTGTTTAGCTGTACAGACAAGAGGGAAGTCAGTCCTTTCCAAAACTTCAAGTAATAATTAGTTATAAAAATAAGCTTTGTCCATCTCTTCTATGTTTCTTTCTCCTCTTAATATTATTACCCTGTATTCGACCATCACAGCATTAGCCGGCCATTAATAGCAATGTAACCTCTAACTTATCTCGTTCACATAAGTATTCATCTCTAGATTAAGTTTATGTATATATTTTCTCAAAAGAACTTCTCATATGCTTGTTTGACTCAAAAGAAGTGTCTTTGAACCCTATTTCTTTTCTTGTATGAACTCGTTAGTCCTCTTGTATTCGTATAAAAAAATCAACTCCTTAAAAAACTTTGTTCGGTGTATGCTTGGGTTCCAACCAAAACTTGCTCTTTTTTTTACGTGAGTTAATGCTCACATCTTTGATGTTTTGAAGCGTTATGGGCTTCTTGCAAGGGTGTTCTTAGTTCAACTTCTGCTCTCTACCTTACCAGGTATATATGCTTCCAACTTTCTTTTCTATCAAAATAGGAAGAAGGAAGCAAAATATAGTGATAGTCCCTAGGTGGCAGAGACTAGGTCGAAGAAACTTATTGGTGGAATTCGTTCTGGCACACTGATTCTCCTTTGCATATCGAATGAGTATATTTTAGCATTATTGTTGATTGTCTTCTCACTATTCTCAGAAGAGAAACATGTCTGATAATTGAAGAAAATGATGTCTTCAAAACTCCTTCAGAAGGTGATAAAAATAGTTGTCCTATCTCAGAAGAGGAAGAGAATAATGGATCAAGACACGATCTTGATGCTCTAAATAGTTCAGAACAGGGCCGGTAAGTCTTCATCGCACTGATCTTATAATAGCTTAGAAATATCACTTGAACGAAGTAATGAATGGGTTGCACAGAAACCATCCTGAACCGTGAAACCGAACCGAAGCCGGTTAAAAAGAACCGAACCGTTATCAAATCGACAATCCAACGACCGGGGACAGTTTTAGATTTTCAAACCAATGAATCTACGGCTCGATGACGGTTGACGTTCTAGAAATGAGAGTAAAGACTGGTACATAAACAATATTTTTTAGGGTTTTTCATTTTTCCCTCAGAGCCTCTCTCTTTCTCTTCCTCTTTGTCCTTTTCTTCTCCTCCCCCTTTCTCTTCTTCTGGATCTCGACATAGTTAAAGATATGTTTTCAGTTTAATCTTTCACTTGCTTACATAATTAAAGATATGTTTTCAGTTTAATCTTTGATTGATTTCTTACAAAATATTAGTATACAACAAAGTTTTTTTTGTTGAAGTTTTGCTGTAAACATAAATCAAGATGGAAAGTTACATCCAAGCTGCACATAAAATCTTTATAAGGTCTATCAACAATTATGCTTTGTTACTCAAATGCTTATGTAATTTAATGTTATTCCCCACTTTTTGAACAAAATATATGCAGGGTGGGTTTTAATTCCTTTTAATTCTCATTTTAATTCATTTGTTATTGAATCTGATATATCTTTTGTTTTGGATTTAACTTTTGGTTATTGTTTTTCTTTTCTAATTTCAATTGTATAATAGTTTTGGTATATGGAAGGGATTCACCAACACATTCTTCAAGTGGGTGTAATTGAAATTACTGTTTATATACATTTTTATATAATTTTATATGAATCTTTAAAATTTGTTTGTAATTAACAAATCTATATATGTATATAGTCTTAGAAGTGAATTTTCAATATACATATCCGTAAAATTGATAAAGAAATAAGATGAAAGAAGAACATCTATTTTATTTTTTTGTTTAAGAATTTGAATCGGTAAAAATCGAAAAAAAACTCGAAATCGATCGAGCCAATTTAGAGCAGTTTTAAACCGAACCGAAGCTGAGTTGGCTCGACTACGTTTTTAAATTTAAAAACCGGCCTATGGTCGGTTAGGTGGTCGGCTTTAGATAAAAACCGAGACGATCGGCCGATGTTGATCCCTAATAATGAATTAAAACTTGAATGAAAACATGAGCGATTTCGTGAAATTTCGTTGTTAGAAAATTTCAGAAATAATGCCTTTACTGAAAACTCCGTAAAATCCTCGTATGAAGTCTGTTTTCGATGATCTACCCTAACCTTTTCATGCTAGGAGATGAACTATATTCTAACATGGAAGATTTTTAGTCTTAAGGTCATTTAAGGCTTCAGAAAGACGAAACAGTAAAATTTCAGGAAGAATTCAGAAAATTTTCAGCTGGGAAGTAGTTGAGAGTTTTGATCATATCTATTAGCTCGCTTGTCCGTTTGCTATGATTTTTTGATATGTTGTAGAGGGAATCAATAAAAAGAGATTGATATATAACTCAACCTCAGATTTATTACCAATTGGTCCCATTTTGCAACTTAGTACAAGATAATGCAAAATTTTCTCTAATAAGCTTAGAGTGAAAAACGTGTTTTTAAGCCTCCGGGCTATTTTCTTGAGTTTTGGGTACTTCATGAAGTATATATACATGATCAATCCACTTGTATCCTGAAAATTCTTGTTAGAGCTTGAATCTCATATTTTTTCATCAATTGTGATTTTACAGGGCGAAATTAGAAAGAAGTGCAGTAGCATTGCAGAGGTGCTGGTTATTGACCAATTTGCTAAGGATCTTACTAATTCCCAAAACCCCGAATAAGTTCTCACTAACATGATTGTTGATGTAGAAGACCCGAGTAAAGACGTCACAGAGACTGAATAAGCCTTGGTTGTTGTTCTGGTGTTGAAGCTTTCTTTTTGCGTCCTTTAGTCACAACACCCACAGATGGTATCATGTTATACTGCTTACTTGTGACACGTATGTTAACACAAGTCTCACATGCTTCTTCATTCCTAGAAAGGCATGATTCTCTCCATCAAAGTAAGTATAGTGGTAGTTGATTGTCTAAATCTGGAAAAGAGTCTCTTGTTTCTGTATCACGTCGGTTATGGTAAGTGGAGTATATGCATCCTTACTTCTTCAGTATGCTAACTAGATGAAGGGGTGTTGGTAGCACCGATGTTGATAACCTGAAGAATATTGCTAAGAGTAACATTGTTGGGACTATCAGAATTGGCTTTGAGAGATAGTTATTGAATCTGGCCTAAGATCAACCGCTTTATAAAATTGAGAAAAATTCAAGAGATTGAAAAATTGACGACTTGCAACTGAGAAATCAATCTCCCACTGTTGTCGCCAAAATGTTTGTGGGAAAAAAATGAATTGAAGGGTATTTTGGAGAAAAGTTGGGTGAGTAGGTGAAGATTCGTCGATCCTTAAAATATTTGTATTGTTGAAGTACTTTGTTTAGATTTGAGAGATCAATCTGTACAATCCTGGATTAAACCAAGTAACGGCCGTTCCAGTCTTGCTTCACTAACAAAATGAGAAGAAGAAAGGGTTGGTATTAAGGAGAGAAGCGAGAGAAGGATGAGGTCAGAGTATCAGACTCTGTAGGATGTGATTAATGTAAATAACTATGAAAAATTGAGTGGTCGAGTTCTTCTGTGTTTGATTGTGAAACTCAGACTTGTTCTCCTGTAAGACTTGCTTAATTTTTCTGTCTTCCTTTGTTCAATAGATTGAACATCTATTTATATCATATCTATTATAACCACTCGACGGCTTTTCTGGAAGAAGCTGTCGATAGGTGAGTAGTGGTGAAATGGTGAAAGTGGATAAGGTGTTGACATTGGCTCTCACTACTGCGGTTGAATAGTTGTTTATTCAATTCACTACTCCTCTCCTCAACTGCTATCAATCTTTCAAGAGTTTTTCTTTTAGTGGGTGCACTGGTGCACCATTTCGTAGATCGCCAGATCAAAAACCTAACTAGTATCCCCTTATTTGTGACATTTGATGTCACGTGTAATATTTTAGTATTAAGCACTAATGATATTAAGTCGATTGAAACCTGCTCAATGGGTCTCTTGACTGAAAACTTGCCTTTCTTGATTAGATGAGGAGTTTAGCAAACTAGAATAAAATACGTCTTGATTGACTAGATAAGGAGTCTAGCACAATAGAATAAAACAAATACATGTTTATTTGTGTGTGAGGAGCAGTGTGTCCATCTTAGTCAATTTTGCATTTACATATTTATTTTGTAAAAATAAGTATCTGCTGTTGAGCATGAAAAATCGTATGTGACGCCTTATACGAAAGTATACATGAGAGAGGCCTAGTATTGCTTAGGATTTTTCGAAACCTTAATTTATTCATGTGAGAATAAGAGGGAGGAGCACACAAATTTGGTATTCACATGAAAGGGAGAGGAAGAGACCAAGTTTTGGTCCTCACGTGAAGGGAGGAGGAGTTCTCAGGTCTTCACGTGAAAGATAGAGATGAGGAGACCAAGCTTGGTTCTCACGTTTTACTCTTTGTACTCAGCCTCACACGTTGAGGGTAAAAGAGTAAAACACCAATTTTTGGTGAGAAGCAAGACGTCAAATTTTTATAAGAGTCTAGACACTAAAAATTTTATAAGAGTCTAGACCTCAAAATTTTGATAAGAGTCTAGACGCTCAAAATCTTGATAAGAGTCTAGACGTCAATTTTTTGAATAAGAGGCAAGACACTCATATTTTACTTTTTGTACTCAGCCTCACATGTTGAGGGTAAAATAGTAAAATACCAAATATTTGGAGATTAACATGATGTCCCATGCTAGGAGTGAGGTCGTACAAGCTTTGCTCTAGAAAGCAAGACGTACAAGCAAGAGGAGCAAGACGTGTTCAAATTTGAATTAGCTACCCTTGTGTTCGAAATTAGGGTTTGAAATTTTTGACACAATCTTTGCAACGTTTATAAGTGTTGCGAAACGGTTTTAAAAACCTAATTAAGGTTGGAAGATGCTTTTTCCCACACTTTTTTTAGAACGTTTTATAAGTGTTACGACTCTATTTTCAAACCCTAATTAGGGTTTGGAAATTTAGATACCCTTTTTGACACGTTTATTAGTATTGCAAATCAAGTGTTTCAAAACCCTAAATTGAATTATTTCTAATTGTTTTGTGTTAGTTGTCTCTTTGAGCAAAGGATTAATGCAATTGAGGTGGTATTTAACTAGTAGAAGCTATGAAATTGTGTTTTTCATAATTTTTACATTTAATTTAAGCACAACTGTAGCACTTTAATTATATATATAGATTTTAATGGGTTAATATTGTTCAATTTGAACATGAATATTAACATAGGTAATTTTAGGGATTCAACTGTGGAATATAGAACCCAAAATGATACTCAATATTGCTTTATACTAGTGTTCCATACATATAGGAGCTTGAGGTTTGTAATATAAATCATAGAACATCTGGGAATGTTGTTATGTGCGCCAGTGTTGTTCTAATGATTTTGTGTAGTGATGAATATTTTTATTCATTAATTTGATCGTATATGTTGGCCAGACATATAGAGAAAGAACAAGGATATGCACCTGAAAGAGAGTAGGGATAAGCGCCTACCTGAGAATTCTTTTACAGAATTTTAAAAGTTTAGTCTTTCTAAGACCAGAGTCTTGAGAGGTGATTTACTATTTTATCCTTGTCAAAAACCCACCATCTACATGGACGTATGCTCAAAAGTTCCTAATCAATGTTTATAAAAAGAGACGGGAACCCTAACCCTTGGATCAATGAGATTTCTGTACAGCAGGATCTTTGTATCCAAACATTGGTATTCGTTTAGGAGATGGTTGTTTCCTGTTGAGGTGATTCATATCATCTAAGGATGATTTTTACCAAATAAAGGTAATTCATATTATTTTCTGGATTCAATGAATATCAATAATGGTATGAGAAACTGCAAAGCAGTTTGACATATTTGATGACCCTCTATGTTAATATCGTTCTTGTATACTCGTAAATAAATTTAGATGAAATCGAGAAACAATCGCTTCGACAGAAAAAAATAAAATATTAAGCAAAAATTGGTTATGTTGCTTCCTTGAGTGAAGTATCGAAAATTCCTAGCTTTCCAAGTGGGTTCAAAACCGATCAGTTGGAAGCAAAAAAAATTCCGGCCCGTTACAGCACACCTCTTGGATTTATTGGTTGCTTTATCCCTAACTATGAGAAGTATGCTACTCCTCAGAGAGTTTCTTTTGAGACGGTTCAAGATTTTGTTTGTAGAAGGGAGATTATAAAGCTTCTTCTATTGAGTTCAAGACACGCCAAATTCCTATGAAAAAGAGGGCAAGTTGGTGTAAAATAATGTTGAATGATTCCTCAGTGGTTAAAGTCTTGAGAGATTCTCGAATACTTCATGATGTAAGAATTTCTGAAACTTTGTGGGTTATCAAGGATGTATAAGGTCTTTTAACTTTTGCTTCGTGTTGGTATGAACCAACCCATTCTGCTATATGCGCATGGGGTGAGCTAACAATTACTTTGGAGGATGTAGTGAGTTTGTTACAGCTCCCGGTTGTTGGGACTCTTCCTGTTGAAAATTCTGCTGAAGAGAAACGAATGATCACAACTTTAGAAAGGAAGATAGAAGAACTTCAGCGAGGGGTTGGTCGATGTGATGCACACTATGCGAAGTGGATTGATTATTGGTGGAATAATAAGACTAGGATAACAGTCTTTATATTAATGATCCTTTGAGTATAACAACGTTTCCGACACTCTGGTTGTCTAGAGATATGTTTAAAATTTCCCTATCGACTAATTGAAACTCTCATTTTCCCTTGGTCGTAACCTACCTCTTGGTAAATTATTTCTTAGTTCTTTATATTCTTATTTAGACTCGTTGGCTCGCGATATAAAAATTCTAATGGGTTTATGAAGATTGATTCTTTTGTTCATACTGTATTTCTTCAAGCATGGTTATGGGAGCATTTCCCAAAATATACGCCTTTGACAAAACCTCTGCATCTGAATGGAGATATTGAATATACAAGGATCCGCCGTTAGCATAAAAGGAGTCTTACTTCTGGAAATTTAGCTGATTTGATAGATGTCCAGAATAAGGTGAACTTTAGGCCTTAGGATTTTAAGCACGAGCACATACTTCCACAAACTACTTTTGCTGGAGCCTTTGAGATGGTTCTCTGGTCAGGACCAAGGAGAAAAATTAATGTTTTTTCTACACATTTATGAGTAGCTCCCTCCCAGGTGTATATGGTGGGCTTTTTTCAAGTGTAAAATAGTAAAATTATTTCAAAAAGACTCGAGTATGAGAAATATTAAACCTAAAAATTCTGCAAAGAGTTTTTAGGCAGGTGATCATCCCTTCCCTTTCTCAGGTGCTCATCCTTGTCCCCTCTCTATATGTATGACCAACTACATATACGATCAAAATTACTGAATAATCAACATTCATTATTATACAAAATCATCAGAATAGCACTGGTGCTTACTACGACTTTCCAAGATGTTCTATGATTTTTATATAAAATCTCAAGCTCCTAGAAGGATTGCCCACTAGTATAGAGCAATTTGATTATCATTTGGCTGCTATATTCCATAGCTGAATTCCAAAAAATTACCTTTTGTCAATATCCATGCTCAACTGAGAAATATTGACTCACTAAAATACGTATATAGCTTTATATAGAAGATTATATACGAATCTACTTGAATAAAGTACCACAAATGTGCTTAGATTCCAAGTTAAAATTGTGCCAGACACAACTTCATAGCTTCTACTAGCTAAGCCTAGCCTCAATCACATTAATCCTTGCTTAAAGAAACAACAATGTGAAGCGCATGAAAAGAGTTAGATTTAAGGTTTTTGAAACACTTAAAAATAAGTTCGCAACACTTATAAGCGTCTCAAATGATCAAAGAACACTTTCTAATCCTAATTGACAAAGTAGACGCTAGAATTGAAGTGTTACAAAGGATATAACAAAAATCATGTGCGTCTTAGTCTCAAGTACAAATCTTGAGCGTCTTAGTATCAAATACAAATCTTGTACATCTTAGTCTAACCACAAGGCTTGTGCGTCTTAATACTAACCCTAAACCTAATACATCTTAGTATAACTTCAATATTGTTAGTACCTAAAAATTGATTCTAGGAAAAACAATGTACTGTAGAAGTACTTTATTTATATTTAGAGATCAAATCGTACATAGCAAGCCTAAACCACGATAGTGGCCGTTCTGCCCTACTTCGGTCACGATAAGAGGAAATGAGTTGAGCTTAGGGGAGGGAAGCAAAGAAAGTTGAAAAAAATTTGTGTGATGAATTGTGTGTAAAGTTTTAGAACTATTGAGAAAAATCACAGAGCTTATAAGAATTGTAAGCCTGTTGTGTTTTCAGAATAGGCTAAGTAGCCTTTTTATAGTGATTAGTGACACACATTTTCCTTAGAAAGTAGTGGAGGTAGTGGGGAGATGGAGTGATGGAGATAGTGGGAGAATGGTGTAACCGCTCAATTTGTCTTGGGAAGTTTCTTGAAACTTCGGGATTATTACTCCATCACCTTTTCAACCACTCCAACTGTCACAATTACTTTGTAACTTCCTTGTCATGGGGTATTGCCACGCCGCATGATGTTGTAACTGCCATACCAAAACCCCATAAATAATCCCCCCATGTAACATGATTTGATTTCTCTTAGGAATTGGTGGATTCATGTACTCAGGATGATGCTAGCACAAGCAAGAGCGCAAAGATGCTCGAAAATAGGGAGAGGGGAGAGCTAGCGTTGTCAGGCCAGCGTTGTTGGCGCTGGAGTTAGCGCTGCCAGGCCTGCAACAATGTTGGCGCTGGTGTTAGTGCTTGCACATCTAGGGCCTGTTTGGCAACCACTTTGTTAGCTTTGTTGGCTTTTTTCCTTTTTGCACATATGTGTGCTACTCATTGGTGTTGGGAGCGTGACTAGGGTTTGCCAAGGCTAGCACCTGCTAGTGCCATGATTATTGTGCACTAATAGTTTTGATATTCATTAATGTCGTGGCCATATTCATGGCTTGTTTAGAGTTTCTCAATTTTATGAGATTTATTGTTAGCATTTCATGCTTAACTTTTATGCAGTGCATACAAAACATTTTCAAGAGATTCAGCTGTGGAAGTTTGCAACTTGAAATTATGCTTGATGCGACTCTGCAATTAGATGGTACGATGCATTTTATAGAACATTTATTCGAGAAAGTGTAAAATCCAAGAATGACCATTGTGCCCTTTTCGCTTGACTTTTTGGTAAAATGACTATTTTACCCCTAGTATAAAACTTGATGAATATGACTTTTCACCTTTAATTATAAAATGACCCTTTTGCCCGTTGATGTGTAAAATAACTATTTTACCCCTCGTCTGAAAATTACCTAAATTGACTGTTTTACCCTTTGTCAAAAACCCACCATCAACATTAAGTCCCCTGCTTAGCGCGGAACGAGTAATGTTTCGTGGTAAGCACTAGATGGTTGTCTGCCAGACGAAGTAAAATATGTCTTTTATGGCTTAATGGTTAATATTACTAGAAGAGTGTCAGTTGGCCTAGCAAGTTTTGCTCTTTCTTTGATTCTACTCTTAGGTATTTGGAACATTGGTTATAGAGAGTATTGAGGCAATGCAGCTGTCAGAACATTAAGATGCGTGTGGAGGCAGTGATTCTTCCATCAGACATGAAGATGAATATAATCTGAGCATTGATCATCTGAACAAGTTCAAGGAATTCATCCATGGAAGTTTTGTAACTTGAAGCAAGTTCATTCGTGACATGAAGTGTTTAGCTTTTATGCAGTGCATACATAACATTTTCAAGAGATTCATCTGTGGAAGATTGCTACTTGAGATAATGCTTGATGCAACTCTGCAATTAGATAATATGCATCTAATTTAGCGATTTTTATTCAGATATGACATAGCCTCTATTTTGAATATTCGATGTTTTGTATTTTAGATGGTATTCATCTAATTAGCGTTTTTATTCAGATATGACATCGCCTCTATTCTGAATGTTCGTAATTTTGTATAACCAGTATATTCTGTTTTATACAAGTATTTTGCATGGATGCACATGAAATAACGAGATTGTATTAATTATAGCTCTGAAATTTCTATGGTGCATATATATGCAAAAGATATGTGGAACGAGTATAAGGAATTTTTTCAACTTATAACTGGTTCAGTGTTATGTATAGTCAGGTATCATCTGGACATGAATAATAACCGTCACCAGTGACATTCTGAAGATATTATTGCTCTATACTAGTGGTCAATCCGTCTAGGAGCCATCCAATCGTTCTCGATTCTATACAAAAGTAGATAATGAGTTGCACAGTATAGTTATTATATATTTTGTTTGAATAAGTTAGTAGAAAATTCATGTAACAAGGGTTTCGTTCTAAAATATAAAACATGGATTTCAAAAATTTAGTTTAAGGGTAGTTACTTAGATCTATTTCCTTCAGGCATGTCCTTCACGCATAATTGGGCTTTGGATGTATTAGACTCCTCCGTGAATGAGAAGTAGACATTAACGCTTGAAGTTTGAGTATTTTTTTTTGAAGGATTCATTGTTCTGTACTCTACCGATTGTCGCTAATTTCCGAGTTTACGGGATGTCGGTGTGGCAGTAGGAGCGACGACGAATAGAGGTGCTTATGGCGGTAGGTGGTTGCACCGTGAGGATATGAGCTTCTTGAAGATGCTAGTTATGTGAAAGATGTCCTAGACCCGTGTGAAATCTTAGTTCCATGGAATATCCCTTGTATGGTAGAATATCCTTTGTTCTGTGGCTGAGGCCAACGCTGGAGGTGTTGACATCGTGAGGGAATCGTGAGATCTCCAACAGGATGCAACGTAAGTGGGAACCTAATACTTCCTAGTAAGTGATACCTTGTGATAGGCTTCATGGATGACAACCTCATAAAAAACGGTGAGAGCCTCACGGTTTGGTGTTTCTTATTCATTTTAGAACACTTCTGACTCATGTGTGATGTTGACTCATCATAGCCATATTTTAGAAGAAGATGAATTCCTAAAAGCATCTTGTAATCCCATATGCTAGATGTTGAGAGGAAAATCTTGAATCTCAAATGGTCATGCCTTTTGAGTGTTCATTGTGCACTTGAGATTGTCGTAGCTGACTTGTTATCGTGATAGTTGAGATGAGTATCATAACTACGTATACTGTCTTGTAAGGCTTGCTTGGAGCATGAAGGGAATTGATGGCGTCACCTTGAGAATTACGAATTCAGTGTATCTTTATAGTTGACCAGTGTGGTTGAAATCAACAGAAACACCAATAGAGACGAAGTCCCCATGCCATGGACATGATCAGATTGACAGAGGAAGCTTACGAGCTATGGAGGTACTGACGTAGAGATGCTTTCGTCAGGTTAATGCGAGCAAGGGGTCTTATTGCTACTACCGTTGTTGATTAAATACTCTGGTCGAAGGAGGTGACTACGTTAAATATATGAAATTGAAGAAGCCTTCGGTCCCCAGGTGTAGCTACTTTGGTCTACTGCTCGACGATGGTTGACTTGATAGTATCATCATGAATCCATTCCTCTAGGGTCTGATCAGGAAAGTGAATCCAGGAAGGTTGATATCTCTTATTTTTGTTGTTGTCTTTGCACGCCATGGATGGAGTAAGAATTTGAATTAAAGTTGGAGTCCTTGTTGGTGCCCGGGCTGTTGAGTCGCAACTGGGACGCTTTTGTGAGCATTAAATGAAGTTGCGTCTTATTCTGACCCTGTGGCTCATAAGCTTGTTTTACCTTTTTGGATGTGACGATGACATGCTTGGAATGTTCATATAGGATAAGTACTATGGAGACGTCAAGGGTGAAGAGCATGAGCTATATGTGTCCCGTTGCTGACGCGGTGTTACGGGTGTCTTCAAAGCCTGTGTCCCCGGATCCGTCTCTTAAGCTATCCTTTGAATCCTTGATTTTTGTAGGGGATGGGCTGCGGTGAGCAGTCCCCAGTCACACTTCTCTTTGATTTTTGAAGTTATATTTCCTGGAGTAGGCTTGGGATGCGTCTCAGCCTTGTTAGGGGTTGCAGGCGCCTATCAGATTCGACGATGTAGTTGAGAGAGGTGAAGATACCTTTGCGGCATGTCTTTGGAGAGTAAAGGGCCTTGTCGAGGTTATGACTCTTTGGTTGACCGTCTCTTATAGGCTGGAGAGGTTCTTGACAACGAGGGGATCTTTTGCAAATCTTCAGTCTCAAAGTGTGGTTCATGTGATTCCTCGGATGGATCTGCTGAAGATGATGTTCCGACTGGTGTCGTTGCATAGGATGCCAATGCGATGAAAACTACACCAATTGAGTACCTGAACGCTGGAGTTGACTTTGACTTCAAGTTTGACAGGATCTAACTTTTGGAGATAGCTGATATGGATAAGCTTTGTGTTGGATGGCTTCGTTTTCATATGAGATCCATTCAGGAGAACTTGAAGGAAGTAGGTGCCTCTTTGGCTTAAAGGCGATTACCAAGGCTGGAGATGACGCTAAAAGACTATCCTGAAAGTTGAGGCTTACAACTGAAGCCCCTTGCACAGGTGGAGATAACATATGTTGATGCGCTGAATCAGTCTCCAGAGATCCTTTCTAAGTAGTAGGTTTTGGGGGTTTTTATATGTTTCTGAGATACCCGATTTTTTGGTGGTTTTATTTTGGGATTTTGAGTAAGTATATTTTGAATGACTTGCAAGGATTTTCTAGAGAGAAAAAAAATACCTTGTTCAATTAAATAAATTGAAATCCTTACCATGAATGCAAGGCGATGCAAACATTTTGGAGGAATTACAAATGTTGCGTAAAACAGGTAAATATTGCTAGGGGTGGCGAGGTGCTTAAGTATTAATAGATTTATCAGGGGTTATGGAGTGCTTAAGCATTGATATATTTAAGCCACTTTCCATGTACGACTATCCCTGTTGTCCTATCAGTAGTGGCTAGTTTGTAGCATCCACTTAATATAACTTTAATGATCAGATATGACTTTTCTCCATCAGAGGAAGTAGTGTCTTTGATTTGGAAAGGATTGGGTTTCGGTATCTCAGGTTGATGACACATTTTAAGGAAGATTGAGTTATTGGTTTTAATAGTCTCAGCAGAGACGACCCCTATCCATTCGACAAATTTTTGAAAAGGATCAGCTTCCCATTCATAATATCAAGGCACGGTGAGGTTGATACTCGATTCGAGTCCCCAAGCCTTGATGGGACGTGGGACAATTCGTTGTAAAGAGAGTTGCTGAAAAAGACTTACTTGTAGGTGAAATCCTCGGGCGTAGGCATTATCTCACCTCTATGCAATTGTTTTGCGTACAGATTCATTGTTTGGTGATCTTATGGAGGTAAGAAATCTTTAGGGTCTGTTGGCTCGTTGACGCCTACAGGCCGGTCCCTTGGTGACGATTTCTCCAGAGATGCGTCGAGTCTTTCCTTGTTTTTGTAGATTCACAGACGTCCCAGAACCATGTCGTAGTCTGGATCTACGTGGTTGTTGCTGATGAGGTGGTAGCAGACATTCCTGTCCAAAAATGGTAGTGGTAGTGGTCTCTCTAAATCTTTATGAATGACGAAGTTTGATTGCTGCATCTCTGGTTGCTTTCTTTGAATGATGGATCTCGCTATCGCGTCGAATATCGATTTTGGATATGCTGACGTTGGTAGCATCAGGTCTTCTTGCCGTAACAGACGCAGAATCTTCGTATGAAGTCGGAATAAGGTAATTGACCTCTCATTTTTTAGATAAGAGGAAAGGATAACTTAAAAAAAGAATTTCTGGATTTGGAGACCGTTTTCTATATGAAAATGACCTGACACCGAGAGTCCAGAACTTTTTAGGCAGAATTCTGTAGGTTTTCAGCTAACATGAAGTCGAGCGTTTCGGACGCCATTTATAGCAAGTTCATCCGATTGACGCGCCCTTTTATAATGTTATAGTAGACATCCATATGAATCATTCAGTATATAACTCACCACCAGATTACTCACCGATTAGCGCCAGTTTTAGTTCTTCCAGAGGGCATCATAAAAATGTTTCTGAGAGCGTTTTTGCAAAACGACCTGTAACCTTTCTAAACCATATTCCATGACCCAAAAAACTTTTTAATAATGTTTTGGTTGCTAATGAACATATTTTATGAACTTAATGATTTTTGCTTGAATCCCTTGCACTTGAGATATTTTAACTCATTATATTTATATGCCTCTGTTTTTAGGGAGGAGCGAACAAAAACAGAGAGATGAAGTTGTAGATGAAGGATTGGAGATTACCATGATGTGTGACGTTGGTGACATGCTGATGTGATTTTATATAGTGGTAAAAAGAGGTTCGATTCTTGAACTTGTGAAGGTAATGATTTTAGAAAATATAGGACTTAATCTAAACTAATAAAAATCAGGAAAATAAACTAGAGATGATTTTTAGAAAATATGGAGAAAACCAGGAATCAAGATTCGGTTATTTCTAACAATTTATGTGATTAATCGGGTAATTCTTTTAAATAAATTAAGCTCAAATATTGCCAAAATAGGTTTTATGCAAACAAGTAGAGGTAAATCATAAGCATGGGACATCAGAGGTCGTTAACCCAGCATGACCCATCAAACAAAAACACCACTACTGAATGAAAACCGTTTTTCTATTATGAAATTATGCAATTTTAACAAATAAAGAATTATAGTTAATTAATTAAAAATAGACTTACCATAATAAATTGAGAGAAAAACCTCCTCCATCATCCCAGTAGATATACTTAGCTCATGGTGAAGAAAACTTGCTCAAAAGTTAATTTCATTGCTCAAAATATTGATTACAAGGTTAAAGAATAGTGCAACAGCTGAACAGATACGTATATAAGTGTCACAGAGCAGGGTTCAGCTGTTACAGAGAGCTTTAAGCAACAGAAATGTTCAAAATCTAAGGCAACAGGAGCAGAGCTGTAATAGTGGAACAGCAACAGTTAAAGATGTTGCTTAGTCGTCTTCTTCAGCGATGGTGGGTGAAGAACAGGGCCGGCGATGCACCAGCAGGTGACCGGCGGTGCCGGAACTCCACCGGAATTTCTCTGAATCGATCTCTAGGGTTTTGTATATATTTTTCTTGGAATCTCTTGGTATTTATAGACTTAACAAACCCTAGAGAGAGTTCTAAACCTAATAGAACTCTCTCAAATCACTCCAATCTTCAAATCAAACTCCCAACAGGAACCGAGTCCTGATTCCGTCCAAAATTGGGTTTCCCGAGCTGATTTCACGGGATTTTTCACTGTCTTTTGATTTTTTCCAACTCTAATCGCAATGGGTCATCTTTAATTGCCGAAAACAACCCAAAAATCGAACCCAAATCCTTTTCCTGTTTGCAACAGGACTTCCCGATGAGTTAACCAGCGACTCGGCCCGATCCAGCTCGCTGGGTTGACTCGCCTGGTTGACCCGCTGGGTTGACCCGATCCAGCTCAGCCCGATCCAAGGGTGCCCCAATCCAAAGTGTGGGTGCCTTGATCCATTTTCCCGGGTGCTTTGAACACTTTTTGAGCCAATTTTTTCACAAATCTTTATTCTTCTAATGTACCTACAAAAGCATAAAAACACGTAATAGACACAAAATCGAATACTAACTCACTAGAAATTAAGGTGCAATTTAGACACTAAAAGGTGTCTATCACATGCCTTTTCCAACTCAAAATCACGATCAAGCTCTCTTTGAGGCGATTTTTGGAGAAAGCATTCCGATTGGTGTCGTTGTACAGAATGCTGATATGATGGAGACTGTTCCGGTTGAGTACCCGAACGTTGGAGTTAACTTTGAGTTAGATATAAGATCCACCCTATTTTCTAACGGTCGAATAACCTGATTTTGTGACTGAGAGATTGATCTCCCACTTTGGTCGCCAATTGTTGGTACTTAAAAATTGATTCTAGGCAAAACAATATACTGTAAAACTACTTTATTTAGATTCAGATATCAAAATCGTACAAATCAAGCCTAAACCACGATAGTAGCCATTCCGCCCTGCTTCAGTCACGATGGGAGGAAATGTGTTGATCTTAGGTGAGGGAAGCAAAAAAAGTTGAAGGAAATTCGTATGATGAATTGTGTGTAGAGTAATAGAACTACTGAGAAAAATCACATAGCTTAAAAGAATTGTAAGCTTGTTGTGTTTTCAGAATAGGCTAAGTAGCCTATTTATAGTGATTAATGACACACATTTTCCTTGTAAAGTAGTGGAGGTAGTGGGGAGATGGATTGATGGAGATTGTGCGGGAATGGTGTAACCGCCCACTTTGTCTTGGGAAGTTTCTGGAAACTTCTAGATCATTACTCCATCACCTTTTCAACCACTCAACCCGTCACCACTACTTGTAACTTCATTTTCATGGGGTGTTGCCACGCCGCATGATGCTGTAACCGCCAGACCAAAACCCCATGAATAACCCCCCATGTAACATTATTTGATTTCTCGTAGGAATTGGTGGAGTCGTGGACTCAGGATGTTGCTAGCACAAGCAAGAGCACAAAGATGCTCGAAAACAGGGAGAGGGAAGAGCTTGCCTGGCAGCGTTGCTTTTGCGCTGGAGTCAGCGCTGCCATACCTTGCAACGCTGTTAGCGCAGGAGCTAGCGCTAGTACTGCCAGACCTTCAATACTGTTGATGCTGAAGCTAGCGCTAGCATAGCTAGGGCCTGTTTGGCGCGCACTTTGTTACCGTTGTTGGCTTTTTGGCCGTTTTGCACATGTGTGTGCTACTCATTGGTGTTGGGATCATGACTAGGGTTTGCCAAGGCTAGCACCTGCTAGTGCCATGATTATTACCTATGCACTATTATCTTTGATATTCATTAATGGTGTGGCCTTATTTATGCCTTGTTTAGAGTTTCTCAATTGTATGACATTTATTGTTAGCATTTCATGCTCAACTTTTATGCAGCGCATACAAAACACTTTCAATAGATTCAACCGTGGAAGTTTGCAACTTGAAATTATGCTTGATGCGACTCTGCAATTAGATGGTATGATGCATTTTGTACCACATTTATTCGAGAATAGTGAAAAATCCAAGAATAACCATTGTTCCCTTTTCACTTGACTTTTTGGTAAAATGACTATTTTTCACCTTTAATTGTAAAATGACCATTTTGCCCATTGATGTGTAAAATTACCACTTGCCAGTTGATGTGTAAAATGACTATTTTACCCCTGGTACCCAAATTTTTACCCTTTGTCAAAAACTCACCATCAACAAATACTAATTTGTCTCAGTATAACCACAAGGCTTGTGCGTCTTAGTCTAACCACAAGGTTTGTGCGTCTTAGTACTAACCCTAAACCTAATACGTCTTAGTACAACTTCAATACTAATGCGCCTTAGTCTGACCACAATACTTGTGCGTCTTACTCTATTAGCATAAAACTAATGCAGCTTGGTCTTAGCACAAATCATGTGCGTCTTACTATAGCCATAAACACATGTGAGTCTTAGTCACAGCTACATACCATGTACGTCTTAGTCTAAAAATATATCTTGACTGTCTTGGTTAATTCTTTACAAAAATCGGAAAAACATCTTTTGACCTGAAAGTCACTTGAATTAATTAGTATAAGTAATACACACTCATCGTGGGAACGAACCGTATTTGCTCTTGTCTACATCTTTCGACACTGTGTGTTTGCGGTAAAACAAATCCGGTTTTCCGACGCATCACATATCATCCCCATACTTGTGGTCAATTCGAAGTTTCTAACCGGCAAATTAAATAGATATTAGAGAGAAAAGTTAATCCTAATCGTAAAGATTGGTCTACACGGTTATTAGATGCACTTTGGGCATATCGGACTACTTATAAGACACCCATTTGTATATCTCCCTTTAGACTTGTCTATGGGAAAGCCTGCCATTTACCTGTTGAGTTAGAACATAAATCCTACTGGGCAATTAATACTTTTAATGTTGATTTGTCTACAGCTGGGAATCACCGTAAGCTTCAACTCAATGAGTTGGAAGAAATTAGGAATGGTGCATATGAGAATGCAAATCTTTACAAAGAGAAAATTAAAGTGTTTCATGATAAATCGATTAGTCGAAAGTCATTTGAACCTGGAAAAAAAGTTCTCTTGTATAATTCTAGGTTGTATTTATTTCCTGGTAAGCTAAGATCTCGTTGGACAGGCCCGTATTATGTCAAGGAAGTTTTCCTTCATGGGGATGTCAAACTTGAGAATCGAGAATCTGGTAATGTTTTTAAAGTAAATTGACAAAGAGTAAAACCATATTTAGAGCTTAAGAACACCGAGGTGGAAACTGTCATCCTCGAAGATCCGGTCTATCAAGACTAACAATGTTTGGGATCATGTTTAGTGTATATTAGTAGAATTTTTGTTTTTGTTTTGTTTTTCTTTCTTTTTGCAGGGATACAAGATTATTAGCTTCATGGGAGTCAACCCATCGGATTTGTACCCTACTCTTTATAGTCGGGCTGACGACGTTAAACCAATTGCTCCATGGGAGGCAACCCATTGGTTTAGTATTTCTTGTACTTTTTCTTGTTATTGTATGGAATTTTCATATCATTATAGGATTCCGACCTTGATTTTACATTGGATAAGTTATTTTACATCGAGGAAAATGTAAAGTTTAAGTGTGTGGGAGTGTTAAGCATATAGGATTCTTAAGTATTCACTTTTTAGATATTTGCATGAAACCTCTAACTTTTAGATTTTTTAGAATCACTCAGTATAATTCTACCTATGTTTACATACAAATTTCTTACCGAAATAACTGAACTTAGAAGTATTAGAGAACTGTATTCGGGGTGCTTAGTTGTTGATAGGATAGAGATTACAAAAAAGGACTTAAACTGCCGGTGGCGAGTTCACTATTAGAGTTGTTGATCATTCAATACCATGAGTGAGACACCAAACCTTCAATTGTCCGTTTAGAGTGTTTCATTTGTGCAAATTCCGGGTAGAATGATGATCTACCCAACCTCGCACCATTTCAACATTATTTTTTGATCTCTTGAGTTCTAATTATATCAATCATGAGGGTGTCATCAAAATTGCGGAAAAACCTTACCTTGTAGTTTGATTTGCAGTTGGCACCACTATATTTTTCTCTCGACAACAACAGGCCATAGAAACATATTATCATCAACAAGCGGATCATTATAAATTTTAAGAAAGTTGAAGACGTTCAAGGTTTATAAGCAACATTACAATGAGCAAATTTTATATCCTAGTTGAAGAATAAGTACAAGAGCGGAAAAAAATCCAAGAGAAGTGGATTTCTATGAAGTTTATGATACCGAGACAATATGAGTTGTGAATATTCAAGTGGTAAAGTCCTTATCCCACGACCATATTAGTTTCTTTGTTATCTTTTCATTTGTTTGTCATATTTCTTGTATTATATATATATATATATATATATAATGGAAAAAGGAAGGAAAAAAATATATTTGCTTTTATTGCTTTAGAGTATATTTGTTGTTGTATTTATTCGTTAAAATTTCGTGGAAAAGAAGAAATATATAAAGAAGTTTACAACAACTAAGCAGAACAGAGCTAGAAATTATCGTATTTCTATGAAGTTCAAGAGTTCATCATCTACAGTTGAAGCCGAAGACGTTTCTATGGGACGCTGTGAGAGTGATGTTAATTGTAGATTGGGTGAGAAGGTGAGTGAACATTCCTATCCTCGCATAGTGGTTGATTTCCTTTCGTAGAGATTATCATAAAAAAAGAGGTTCTTTTTCGTCCATCTCTATGGGATAAGATCTTCATATAATTCGGAAGGTTCCTTTTCCTTCCCACCATTCAACGTGTATGATTTCTATCTTCATTCCTTCCTGCACACATGAGAACCATAAAGTGCGTCTTTTGAGTGTCAAATTCATAAAAACGTATTGGTGAGGCAGAAACATTCGGTCGCTCTCGATCCTGAATTCTTTCATATGGTGGTTTTCTCCTAAGTGTAACCATGTCCTCAATGAAAGGGAGTTGTTGTAGTTTAGGTTAGTTTAGATTTGTAGTTTGCTCGAGGACTAGCAAAAGGAAAGTGTGGGGAAATTTGATAGGTGCATAATCTACATGGTTTTAGTGCCAATTCTATACTTGTTTTAGTTATATCTATTTCAGTATACATTGTATTACTCTTGTTTTCTATTTTGTTTCTCATGTTAGGACGATTCAACCAAAAGAAGTGGAAACGACTTTAAAAGTGTTAAGGAACTGAAGTGTTACAAGTGAAGAAAATTAAAGAAAAATTCAAAATCCTTTAAATCCAAGAATTCTTCTCACTATCTTGTGGATAATTTAAAGGAGAATCCAACGCAAAAATAGTAAGGTCATTCCGAGTTCACATGAAGAAGTTATGAGCAAAACCGTGAAACCAACTTGGATTTGGTATCTGTTGGGCCTTATTGGGCCTGCGCGGGAAGGGAAATAAGGGAAGCGTTTTGGGCTCGCCTTTGACGTGAAAATTAAGGTTTTTGTTAGTTTTTGAGGAGGTTAAGTCTTCTAGTTGGATAAGGATCAAAAGGAGGTGAAGGATTTTAATGAGATTAGGTTTCCTAGTTGGATAGACATCAAGAGGAGGTTACCAAAGCCTATATAAAGAGGAGCCAAGATATAATTTTGTACACAACTTCTCACAGATAGAAAATAGCTTCATACAAAGAAAACTAGAGACGAAGAGAAAAAAAGGCAGAGAAGACTTCACATATTTTCTGACGCCGAGAACCAACAGGAAAAAAAGGGTTTAGTTTTTGATTTCAATTATAATTATTATTTTCTTAATCAATTTTTAATGGCTTTTAAGAAAGCCATATCTAGCAAAATCTCTTTGTTAGGGTGAAATGATGAACTTGTAGAAATATATTTTCTTGTGTCTCAAAACTAGGGTTTTCAACTATTAAAACTTAATGTCAATGTTTTGTCTCTCTTTCAATGTTTTACTTTCTCAATGATTTCTCATGTTTTATGTCATGCATAGTCCATTGTTTGATTAGTAGAAGAACTCGGTGACCCTTTCGCGATAATCGTTTTATGAATATTCTTTGACTATTTATGCCATGTATACCTAGTACTTCGAAATTATACCTTAGGTTGAGAACAAACAATTCTTTTTGAAAAATCTTTTCTTCGATTCTTAAACGAAATATCTTACGTGTATTAGTAGCTAGATTTTCTATTTTACGCGAGTAAAATCGATACCCTTCGTGATGAACGTAAGTAAATCCTAATCTACAACAGATTCCCGAAACCTTAACGCTTTTCTATTATTTATTTCAATCTTTATTAAATACTTTTAATTCATTCATTAGTTTAATTCATTAAAAAATCGGAAAAACATCTTTTGACCTGAAAGTTACTTGAATTAATTAGTATAAGTAATAGACATTCCTCGTGGTATTTTCTCTTGTCTACATCTTTTGACACTATGCGCTTGCGGTAAAAAAAAGTCGGTTTTCTGAACCATCAAGTTTTTGGCGCCGCTGCCGGGGAGTTGTTTTTAGGTTAGACTTTTAGTTTAATTTTTGTTTTTAGTATTAATTTTATTTTTAGATTTTTATTATTTTGTTCTATTTTTCAGGGTTTTTTTGGGTATTTCTCTTTTGCTACAGGTTTTGGAACGAAAACGAAAAGAAATTGAGCCAAAGATTTTGGTGATTAAAAGACTGGGAGTAAAGTTAAATCTAAAAGAACGGAAAAGAAGACAAAGAGTTTATTTTTATTTAATTTTTACTTTTTAGGGTTTTTATTTGTTATTTTAATTTAGAAAACCTGTATTAGGAAATCTTTAATTTTTTTTGTAATTTTTTTTTTATTTTTGGACATTTTGGACATTATTTTTATTTTAAAACCCTACAGAAGTGTAGTATTAAATATAAACTGCACAAGGAAGGACGATAATTACGATATTATCTCAGCCCCTTGGGTTTGTACACTGACACATGAGCCAGTGGCCCGAGTCGACTTCAACGGTTCATCGCCCGTCTGGTACGGGAGGTAAAACTCTATCAATCCACAAAAACCCCTGCAAGTGGATTTTCTATATTCATTTATAATGCATATGTTGAGGACTGAATACGGATTTATTTTCTAGTAAAGGGAAAGAACTGGCCATACAAGATAAGGACTCGGATTTCATCACCGTTTCCTTCTTGCCCGCTTTAGGAACACATTACCAAACGCGAACCTAAGCTTAAAATTTTGATTAGAAAGAGACCGATAGGGTAACGAGCTTATAGGAAAGTCATTCAAAAAGACTGAATTGGTTACTCTGTTAGCCTAACTCAAAGTTCAGGAAGATTATTTTAAGAAGATTCGAGCCACCTTGTAACCCAAGGAAACGTTGCCAAAGAGACAGGGTTATCAAAGCTCCTTAGATCTTATCTTGTATCCATTCGACTTAATCTAATTCGGATCGTTCTAAGAGGTTTGCTAGAACTGTAACTAGTTGCCTTTTGAAAGAATAAAAGCTGGTCTAGAAACAATCTAAGTGGAGTCATCATGCTTTTTGTTTGCTAGATTCAATAGGTTTGATTTGGTTGAGTCATCCTTGCTTGTGATTGTATAGAATTCCCTTCCAATTAGGATTTTTTAGCGTATGCAAGATACACCGGTAGGTTGGGATAGAGATCAGAATAATCGTCTTGTTAGAATTAATCCATTATTCATGGATGAAACTGATGATGAGGGTGTAGACCCTCAAGTTAAAAGTTTGAGAGACTACATGTACCCAACTAGAGTCTCTCTACCGTCATACATTGTTTTGCCTACCACCAAAAACCACTTTGAAATTAAGAATAATACCATCCAGGATTTTCCAAACTTCTATGGCAGAGAGAATGAAAACCCTTACTACCACATTAAAGACTTTGAGGAACTATGTGGTACCGTGAAAATTAAAGATTTGACCGATGAGTATTTGAAATTGAGATTGTTTCCGTTCTATTTAAAAGATAAGACGAAATCGTGGTTTGATGCTTTACCATCTTCTTCCATCCAAACTTGGGATGCGATGACTAAGTTATTTACATAATTTTTTTCCTAGTCATAGAACAACAACCTTACATCAAAGTCTTCATAGTTTCTCGCAGCAAGATGGAAAATCTCTCCATGATTATTTAGAAAGGTTGGTAGCTGAAAGAAGTGAATCTGAAAACACTTATGTTCCTGGTGCTTCATTCCCCCAAAGGTTAATATCCTGTAAGAAAGGAACCAGCCCTAGTGACATCTTAGAAGTATTCAAACAAGTTAAAATCAATATTCCCCTCTTAGATGCCATAAGCATATTCCTATGTATGCTAAGTTCTTAAAATATATGTGCACTGTGAAACAAAAATTGAATGTTCATAAGAAAGATTTTCTTGCTTAACAAGAGAGCTCTATCATTACTCAGAAAACACCACCCAAATACTAAAACCCTGGTTGTCCTACTATTGCTTGCAGTATAGGAGAACACAAGATTGAACATGCTTTGTTAGATTTAGGGGACAATGTGAATCTTTTTCCATATTTTGTGTATGAGCAATTAGGACTTGGTGACTTGAAACCCACTACTGTTACACTCCAATTGGCCGATAGGTCCATTAAAATTCCTAGAGGAGTGGTAGAAGATGTTCTTGTACAGGTTGATAGTTTTTCTTATCTTGTGGACTTCGTAATTCTTGATACATAACCTATGAAAGAATCTAGTGGTCAGATTCCTATTATTTTAGGACGACAATTCTTAGCGACTGCTAACGCAATCATAAATTCTAGGAATGGTATTATGGAACTTACTTTTGGTAGTTGGAAAATGGAAGTGAATGTTTTTCCTGTTGCACGCTCTCCTCCTGATATTGATAACCATGAAACTGTTTGATGGTTGATGAAATAGTCCATGATACTTACTTGCAGAACCATATAGATGATCCGTTAGAGGCTTGTTTAGATCACTTTGGGCATGATTTTGATCATGAAAGTGTTATTTGTGAAGTCAACGCCTTGTTAGACTCCACACCACTGGTAGACAATAATAAATGGAAGCATAAAATTGAACCTCTATTTCTTCCTGAATCTCGACTTGTTCCATCTGTCGAGAAAGCTCTAACCTTGACCCTTAAACTATTGCCTGATACTTTGAAATATGTTTACTTAGGCCCTGCAGACACTTTACCTATAATAATTGCTTCTAATCTTATATTAGAACATGAATGAAGATTGGTAGATATCCTTAAGAAACATAAGATGACTATAGGTTGCTCTATTGCAGATTTGAAAGGTATTAGTCCTAGTGATTGCATGCACCATATTTAGTTGGAAGAGAATGCTAAAACGTCTATAGAAATGCAACGTATATTAAATCCTAACATGAAAGAGGTTGTGAGAAAGGAAGCCTTATCCATGCTCCCAACGCACTAGCACAATAACCAACTTGCCAGTGCTTCGAGCAAAACCGCTAGCGCTAGCACCAGCGCCAACGATGGCGATGCTAGCAACAAGGCCAACGCTATCACCAACGCCAACGTTGGCACTACTAGCAACAAAGATATCGTTGGCAATACTCGAAGTAGTGGTGACGATTATGGCAGTTAAGAGATGATAGAGTAATGGTTTCCAGAAACTTCCCAAACATAACGGGCGTAAAAAATATTACCTCCACTACCTCCACTACTTACGAGGAAAACAGTGTATTCCCAATTGATGCAAATAGGCTACTAAGCTTATTCAGAAAACAGAACAAGCTAATCATTCTCACAAGGTCTGTTATTCTCTATAGTTCAACACATCTAGACACAATTTATCACACTGATTTCTTCAACTTTCTCTGCTTCCCTCCCCTAAGATCAACCCATCTTCTCTCTTTGTAACCGAAACAAAACGTCAACGACCATTTTATTGGTTTAGGCTCGTTTTGTACGATTTTGATCCTCGAACCTAAAAAAAGTACTTCTACAGTATATTGTTTTTCCGATGAGCAATTTTTAGGTACTAACAGATTCCCTTATCCAAAATGAGGATGCCTTTAACACCTGTTAAGCCAATTTTTCCACAAAAGTTTATTCTTTAAAATACCTAGAAACATAGAAAATAATAATTTTAGTACAAAAATGGAGAATTGACAATATAAATATGAGATCAATCATGATAAAAAAACGTGTCTATTTGTGTACGTGATTCTATGAAATGAGATTCTGTTACCTAAGATTTATCACTTAGTCCTGTGGTGTCCGGCAATTTCAGGTTTAATGTCTTCTTTTATTTATTTTAAAAGAGAAAAGAAAAAAGAATAGACTATATCAAATTACATGAGTTGCGGAGCACCTGTTTTTGCGAGTTGAAGATTTAACATTAGATGTTACTCGATGGAAAAAAAACCCAACAGGTGCCCTTATGGAATTGCAACCGAAGATCAACAAGTCTTGCAAATTTTAATTCTAATTTTCTGTCGTTATAAGTTTATCTTTTATAAACATTCAATTAAATTGCGTTTGAATTTTTATAGTGAAGAGGTTACTCTAAGATGTTGAGTCAATGTTTGGATGGACAAATGTTAGCGTTGGACGAAGTTGAAAATGATTTTCCTCTAAATCATGGCGATACTAAGAGAGTCGAAGTGGATATTAAGTACCTTATTATGAACAAGGGAAGCATCAAACTAATGTATGCTTCAACTTCCATGAAAACTTGGATTGGAGATTGACCCTAACACCCCAATTTGGTGAAACCGTTGACAAATCCAGATAATTCTTTCCTTAGAAAAATCCTAAACCTTGTTTATATACTCCCTAGACTAATCATAATCCTTATTTATCTAACCTAACTTGTCCAAACAAATCTTGAACCTTGTTTGTATACTCCCTAGACAAATCCTAACCCTTCTTTATCTTGCTTAATCTATCCATGCTTTGTTTTGTACTATATAGATTCTTGAATTCTCTTGTTCGGATCAATCGATATTGTAATGAACAAATAGACAACAAAAAGAGTAGGAACAATCGATGATGTTGTGTGTGAAGAAAAAACCATGGTAATAAAAATTTGTAGGCAAATGTCTTAGACTAAAAAATAAAAATATGTTAAATAGCCACTCAATGTACTTGACAAAAATTCTTATAGGGTATTACTGACTAAGTTGTTTATGGATATTTTCATTCAAAAAGGTGTAGATGGTGGGTTTATGTTAAGGATAAAATGGTAAATCACCTCTCAAGACTCTTGTCTTAGAAATAATAAACTTTTGAAAAAATTCTATAAAAGAATTCTCGGGTAGGCGTTTATCCGTATTCACTCCCAGGCGCATATCCCTGTTCTCTCTCTATATGTCTGGCCAACATATATGATAAAATTGATGAATTTAATAAATATTCATCACTAGAAAAACTCATTAGAACAACACTGGCGCACACGACAAGTTTCCCAGATGTTTTATGATTTTTTTTACATAAAATCTCTTAGGCTCCTAGATGGATTGCCCACTAGTACAGAGCAGTTTGTGTAGTATTATTTTGGTGTTATGTTCCATAGTTGAACCTCCGAAATTATATATGTTAATATTCATGTTCGAATTGAACAATATTAACCTATTAAATATATATATATATATATATATATATATATTTATTTATTTAATTAAAGTGCCACAACTTTGGTTAAATTAAAATGTCAAAATTGTAAAAAACAAAATTTCTTAGCTTCTACTAGCTGAATCCAACCTCAATTGCATTAATCATTTGCTTAAAGAGACAACTAATGCAAAACAAGTAAAAAATAATTCAATTTAGGGTTTTGAAACACTTGGTTTGCAACACTTATAAACGTGTCAAAAAGCGTATTAAAATTCCCAAACCCTAATCAGTGTTTGAAAATTGAGTCATAACACTTACAAACGTTGCAAAAAGTGTGAGAAAAAGTATCTTTTTAAAAATTAATTAGGGTTTAAAAAGAGTTTTGCAACACTTATAAATGTTGCAAAAGCGTGTCAAAAATCTCAAACCCTAATTTTGGAATTTGAAGGCTACACTATTTTTTCAAAGAGAACACGTCTTGCTTCCTCTCATGCGTCCTGCATCTTGGTATAAGACTTGCACGACTTCACTCATAGCATGGACATCACGCTTTCTCCCTAATATTTGATAATTTTACTCTTTTACCCTCAACATGTGAGGCTGAAAACAAAAGTAAAAATATGAGCTTTTAGCCTTCTGGCAAGCTCTTTTCAAACCCTAATTTTGAGCAAGGAGACGTCTCCATCTCTCTTGCCTCATAGCAAGACGTCTATACCTCTCTTGCTTCATAGCAAGACGTCTCTACCTCTCTTGCTTCAAGATTCACACGACTTGCTTCTTGTCTAAACTGACAATTTTACCCTCAACATGTGAGGCTGAATACAAGAGTAAAATATGAGCGTATTGCTTCTTGAAAATTTTGAAGTCTTGCTTCTTGGCGTTTTACTCTTTTACCCTCAATGTGTGAGGACGAGTGCAAAAAGTAAAACATCAGACTCTTGCTTCAAGACTAGAGCTTGACGCTCTTCTTCTCCCTGTCACGTAGAGAACAAAATTTGGTCTCCTCTTCTACTGCAAGTGAATATTAAATTTGAGTGCTCCTTCCTCTTATTCTCACTTGAATAAATCAGGTTTTGAAAAATCCTCCTCTTACTTTTGTACGTGAATAAAATTAGGGTTCTAGACAAATCCTAAAATATACTAGGCCTTTATCACATATATCTTTCATATGAGGCTTCACATATAATTTTTCATGTTCAGCATCATACACTTACTTTTACAAAATAAACATGTCAATAATTGACTAAGATGGACTCATTGCTCCTCATACACAAATAAATATATATTTATTTTATTCTAACCTGCTAGACTCATTAGTTAGTCAAGAAGGACACATTTATTTTATTTTAGTCAGCTAGAATCATCATCCAGTCAAGCAAGACATATTTATTTTAGTCTGCTAGACTCATTAGCTTGTCAAGCAAGACAAGTCTCTAGTCAAGAGACTCGTTGAGCACGTCTCAATCGAATCTAATCAGTAGTACTTAATACTACAATAATACACTAGACATCAAATGTCACAAATGAGGGGATATTAATTAGGGTTTTGGCCTGGCGGTCTAAGACACGTGGTGCAGGAGTGTATCCACTAAAATAGAAACTTTAGAAATATCGATAGTAGTTGAGTAGAGGAGTGGTGAGTTGAATAACAAACTATTAAACCACAATCGAAGCGGAGAGCATTTGTCAACACCTTTTTCACTTTTACCATTTCACCATTACTCAACCATCGGCAGTTTATTCTAGAAAAGAGGTCGAGTAGTTACAATAGATATGATATAAATAGATGTTCAATCTATTGAACAAGGGGACATAACAATTTTTAAGTAAGTTTTACCACGAGAACAAGTCTGAGTTTCACAATCAAACACAGAAGAACTCAACCACTCAATTATTCATAGCTATTAACACCAATCACATCCTATAAAGTCTGATGCTCTTACCTCATTCTTCTCTCGCTTTCCTCCCTAAGACAAACCTTTCTCCTTCTCATTTTGTGACTGAAGGAAGACTGGAACGACCATTGTTTGGTTTAGGCCAAGATTGTACAGATTGATCTCTCGAATCTAAACAAAGTGCTTCAACAACATAAATGTTTTAAGGATTGACAAACTGTCACTTGCTAACCGCACTTTTCCCAAAATAGCCTTCAATTCGTTTTTCCCCACAAATATTTTGTCAACCACAGTGGGAGATTAATCTCTCAGTTACATTCTTCAATTTTTAAGATGGTTGGCTTTAGATTGGATTCGAAAATCACTCATTAAAATCCCAATCGTGTTGAACCAGGTGTTGATGCTCAAGATGTTACGCCTGCTAACAATAATGTTTTGGTCAAGCCTCATGCTAATGGTACATCAGAAGAAAACATAAGTAACAAAGCTTCACTTACTTTGGATGGACTAGCACAGAGACAAGAGGAGCTTGCTAAAGCTGTGGAAAAACTAGAAGGTGCACATGAAGGGATGATCAATTTCTTTCATACATTGACAGATGAATTGGGCCGCCGCCGTGTTTTTGAGGAAAACTTAGAATTCCTTGAACTAGGACATGATTCCGCAACAAAGGCTCCTCCTCCCTACCGCATCGAGAGTTTTACAACCTGTGAAAAACCGGTAGGCCAAAAAGAAGCTTTCCTTATCGAAATCCTGTGTGAACTTATCCATTTTTCTAAAAAGCAATGTATAGATGTATTTGCTGCTCTCAACTGTGTCGCTTTTGACACACACATAACTCCATCCTCTCCAGAAGTAGTAGAAGTATCCATCGCATCCAATTCTCCCATAAGCAATATTATATTCACTGAGGAAGACATGATGGCTGAAGAAGGTCATAATCAAACTCTATATGTGACTGCACACATCAAAGATTTCGAATTCAAAAGGGCTCTCATCGACACATGCACAACTACTAATATTGTTCCCCTCAAGACACTCAGAACAGCCAGAGTGCAGCAAAGCAAGATTGTACACCACCCTGTTATGATAAAGGACTTTGAAGGATACATGAAAAATACCTATGGGCACGTCTATCTAAACTTAAAAGTAGGGCATATTCAATCAAAAGTCAAATTTCATGTGATCGAAGAAGAGCCTAGGTACCATATGATTTTGGGACGGCCGTGGTTGTACGACAATAAGGCTGTTCCTTCAACCTACCATCAGAGCATGAAGATAATGCTTGATGACAAGATTATCCATATAGCAGCGTCTTCTTCTCCCTATGCTCTAATCTATGATGCTGAGTTCTTCGAAGCTAGAGAGGGTGAACATGGACCACTACCTACTTGGGAGTCAATTGAGAAGGATGACAGGCTGTCATCTCCAACACCGAAAAAAGAGACCAAGCTCCCAAAAATATCTCTCTCATCGAGTCCATCAACTACCAGAATACCAACTCATTCCCACACCAGTTATGATATTGGAAGGGTTATTTACCTTCGTCGTCGATGTTAGCAATTAATAAGGAAGGTTGTTGATGAGTCTTCCCGCCAGAGACAATGCAACGATATTGAACTGATGCAAGAAGAGGAGGAGGTACAGGATGCGCCACGGCAGCTGCAAGATGGCACAAACTCGACAATAAACGAACTAGAGACGGTCAACATTGGACAGAGGAAGTGCCAAGACCCATCTCAATTAGTTCATCTTTATCACCGCATAAACGAACAAGACTTGTAAAGCTTCTAAAAGAATATCAAGATACGTTCGTCTGGACTTTTGAAGAGATGCTTAGTCTAAATGAAAAATTGGTTGCTCATCATCTACACATCATCCCCGGATCCAAGTCTGTCAAACAACCAAAAGAAAATTCCGACATGAGATAGAGGAGCAAATCAAGAATGAGATACAAAAGCTGTTTACTTCCGGATTCATCAAACCTATCCAACATCCCACTTGGTTGGCAAATGTCGTACCCGTGAAGAAGAAGAATGGTCAAATTAAATGTTGTATAGATTTTAGGAATTTGAACAAGTGTTGTCCAAAAGATGCTTTTCCTCTTCCAAACATCGGTATGTTAGTTGACACTACTAGTGATCATGGCATGTTCTCTTTCATGGATGTTATAGTGGTTATAACCAGATCCAGATGTATGAACAAGATGCTAGTAAAATTGCTTTCTGAACTCCAATCGGAAATTTTTACTATACTGTGATGCCTTTCGGTCTAAAGAATGCAGGAGGTACTTACCAACGTGCCATGACATCCATCTTCCATGATATGATGCATAAGCAAGTATAAGATTACGTTGATGATGTGTTGGTTAAATCCAAAACTCGAGAAGACCATCTACATGTATTACGACTGGTCTTTGAGAGGTGTCGTGAATATAAGTTAAATATGAACCCTCTGGGTAGTGTGCATACGGTGTTTCATCTGGTAAATTTCTTGGATTTCAAGTAACGACAGAAGGAATCAATTTAGATCCATCTAAAGCTCAAGCAATCACTACCATGCCTCTACCACATACCATCACATAGCTCAAATATGAAAAGTATCGTATATCAGATGTTTCATTCCAGGATTGGCTCAGTTTGTCGCCTTATTTACACCACTATTAAAGAAAGGGGAAAGATATGTTTGGTCTGCTGCTCAACAGGAAGCATTTTCTAAAATTCAACAATTGTTGTTGTCCCCAACCATCATGAGATATCCTTTAGCATGACGACCTCTGCTTCTATATACAACCTCTAGTGATGTAGCAACATGAGCTCTTCTTGCTCAAGAAGACGATATGGGAGTCGAGTACCCGGTTTATTTTATTATCCGTTCACTGAAGGAGGCTGAACTTAGATATCCCAAAGTTTAAAAAGCATGCTTATCATTTGTTCATGCCATACAAAAACTTAGACATTACCTATTATCTAACAGAGTGGTGCCGGTTGCTAAAGCTGATTCCATCATATTTCTATTGTCAAAACCGGCCTTAATAGCGAGAGCTTCTTAGTGGCTACTTCAAATGTCATAGTTCGACATATCTTGTGTCTCACCAAGTGCAGTAAAAGGACAAGCAGTAGCAGACTTGTTAGCATCTTTTTGATACGTGGATATTTTCTCAATATTTGAGTGTTATTTCATGCACTTATTTGCTAGATTTCTTATGAATTATTGTATATTATGTTTTTTTTTTGTTTATTTATCTTTTATTAGGTTGAATCATCCAAAAGAAATAAATTAGCACTTAATTGTGCGAAAAAAAAAGTGCTACAAAGGGAGAAGGGACAAAGACCATACGGAACTTGTTCAAGTCAAAGATTTCTTGTCATTATCACGTAAGGAACGACGAAACGAAGCCAACAACGAAAGAACGGAGTCATTCCGACTCCACATGAGAAAGTTACGGGCGTTTGAAACAAGTCAAAGTTGCGAAAGATTTCAAAGCACACAATCTATAAAGGCACCCGCCTGAATTACTCAGGGCTGCTACCATTTGAAAAGTATTAAATGCACCAGACCATTTGATAAGGGCAGCCACCACCTTCTCCCAAATTCCAGACCGAGTAAATTAGGGCTCTTCCTATAATATTTTTGTGTTGATGATCATCAATTATCGGAGATGGAGCTGTGGCAATTGAAGTCAATGAAGCTATTGTGATTAATGGCAGTGATGATGATGATAAATATGGGGAAGAAGTGTTTAGAGGCTCGATGATGATTGGTAATAGTAGTGATGTTGGTCGAGTATGATCGGTGATTATCATGTCTACATGATTGATGGATGTGGCAGAGATAATGAGCTTGAACCTGATGCTGATGATGGAGTTGTAGCGTCGAAGCTAGTTGGAGCTGTGATGTTTGATCGATCATAAAACAGAGATTTTGATGGAGTTAGGTTAGTGGGTTTACTTTGATGAGCTTCTGATGTGGTTCGTGGCAGTAAAATCGAGTTGCCATTGAATGATGGTGATTACGATGGAAGCTATAGATGGAACCTAATGTGTGACAGAGTTATTGAAAATGGAAGAGACGAAGATGGGTTCGAGTTCAGTGATGATGTTTTGGTGATTGAAGAGAGTTGAGATGATGGCAGAGCTCGAGTGAGAGATTGTGAAGCTGTGGATATTTTCGATAGATGAGCTGGTGGCTGTGATGGTTTCTTCCATTGGCAGTGAGCTTGAGTTGATGGCATTGCAGTTGTTGACGGAAGTTTTGAGAAGAAGAAACAAACAGGATGAGAAGATGGAGCTCGAGAGAAAATTTAGGAGTGTTTAGTTCGAAGTTTTAACAAAACTCAAAAGAAAAAATATTTCTCTGCAGGATGAACCATCGAGGAAACCTGAGAGAATAGTAAAAGTCGGAAGAAATTTTATTTCTCTACAGGATGACCCATCGAGGAAAACGTGAGAATTTTTTTGTTTACGTCAAACTGATGGTTCACGTGAGTAAGTTGCACTGGGTTAGACGGATTTGCAAGCATATTAGCTTCTTAGGTAATCTTTCTCACGGGCTAAGCTTAGTTATGCTCTATTTTTGGTATATTTTAATGATTTGGAAACCAATTTCAACCGGAATTCGAGCACGGGCGGTTCTACAACTTGAGACACCTATTTAAGAGAGTTTTCTAATTATTTTTGAGACATCAATCAATTATTTTATCAAGCTTTTGGAGAGAAGAACACAAGTGGAAAAGATAGGATTTTGGAGCGTTTTCATCACCGTAACTATTTCTTTTCTATCTTATCATATGTATAACATGGAATTTACTACATCCATGAGTAGCTAAACTTTTATTGATTGAGGATGAATTCTAAGTTCTAATACATAATTCAATTTAGCATATAAATCTATTTCTCTAACATTTCACATGATTATGATTTGATTTTACTACAATTAATGTTTATGACTTATTGATAAATTGTTTAGGTGGCCAACTAGATTAGTTTGTTAGTAAATCTAAAGATAGTAAAGATTTAGGATATCCGTAATGGTTGAATGACTCTTACACAAGTAGAAATTGTGAGACCATGCAGAGGGATTCTGTAAAGCAATTGCAAGTAAAATCAACACTAGAAAGTGGACCGAGCGTACTGAGTGTAACTACTAGGATCAAACCTAAATTCATAAACCTTAAAGCGTTCGATTGAGTTACATCTTGTAAGGAACCTCAAGGTGGCTCAGTTGAATAGAATTCGGTGACTAAGCGTACCTGTTACCCAGTGATAAAAGGAATTTTGTGGATAACTAAGTGTAACTGTTATCCTACGGTTGGTGATAATATGTGATTAATAGAGAATGGATGAATATACTAATTTGATGACTGTTTAGTAACGAAGAAGGATTCCTCAGTCATATTTCACTCAATTGCTTGAAACTTAATTACTTTTAATAGTTTTTTTAGTTATTATAAATCTAAAACAAACACCTTCATGACATTTGATAAATAAAACACCTTGCTCTTCGTGGGAACTAATCTTATTTACTATATTATTAGTGAAGTAGAATATAAGTGAAATAATTTATGCACATACGACACGCATCACTTTTCCAAGCGAAGACACTACTATATTGCACGAAGATGTACTAGGAGAATCCCCAGAAATTTCTCTTATCAAAGAAGAAATATGGATATTATATTTCGATGGCTCTGCTACTCCTAGCAACAACACAGGGGGAGACGGTGTACTTCTAGTGTCTCCATCTGGCGAAGTATTGTCTCATTCATTCAAGATGGACTTCAAATGCACTAATAACTCAGTAGAATACAAAGCCTTTTTGATAAGACTTTTGCTAGCCATGCAAGCAGGAGCGACACATCTGGAAATAAGAGGTGATTCAAAGTTGTTAGTCAACCAGATGAATGGAGTATACTCTCTCGAGGAGGCGACATTGGACCCTTTAGAGCCGAAGCACATAAGTTGTTGGATCATTTTTATGAAGCAATAATAGGTCACATTGGACGCACCAACAATAGACATGCCGAATGCCTGGCCACCTTGGCTTCTAAATTGCAGTTTGGAGGACAGGAGAAGGTTTTGACAGTCCAAAGGCGAACTATGTCATCAGCTTGGCTGATTGAATTTGAGAAAGCTCAAGCAAATAACTGGAGAACGTCCATCATCAATGAACTCAGTAGTTCACTTCCTCAAGGAAAAATCAAACTTAAAAGTATAAAGAAATTTTTCCTGCTTCATGGAATGTTATATTTCATAAATTCATATGGGTCATTGTCAAGATGTCTAGAAGATGAAGAAACACAAAAAAAAACTCTACTACGTACACAATAAAATATGTGGGAAGACTCTAGTAGTAACCCTTTATCGACGCCTCTAAAGGCTTGGGTATTACTGTCCAGACATGGAAACTCAATCGCAAACATTGGAAGGTGCTTGCTCAAACTGTCAAGTACCACCACACCAACTAGAACCCTTCACTATTCACCACATTGGGGACAGGCGAGAGCAATATGTTAAGTACATTCAATATAATGCCATACCTTCAGAAAAGAGAGAAGCAAGTAGGATAAAACAGAAGGCCAAGAGATTTTTCTTTCATGAAGGGATTCTGTACCATAAGAGTTTTGGAGGAAACCTATTACGATGTCTAGCCAACTCAGAAATCAGTGTAATGTTGAAGGAAACACATGAAGATGAGCATCAAGGGAAGAGAAAACTATTTCTCCAAATCCATGAAAGATATTATTGGCCGACTATGGAAGGATGTAGCTGCATTTGTTCAAAAATGTCACAAATGTCAAGTTTATGAAAATCTCATTCATACACCATGCATCCCTTTTCATTCAATCAGCAGCCCTTGGCCCTTCTATAGTTGGGGACTGGATATCATTGGTAAAATCAACCCGCCATCGTCAAAGCAACATGATTACATCATCACGGTTACATAATATTTTACCAAGTGGGTTGAAGCTATTCCTCTCAAAATTTCAAACGAAAAGAGGAACACATCATTTGCAGATTCGGCATCCTCAAACATGTTATTACAAACAATGGCACACCTTTTGACAATAAAAAGTCAGAAACCTACTGCAAGGATATGGTATCAAACAAGTCTTTTTTACTCCATAATACCCTCAAGGGAATGGAAAAGCTGAGAGCACTAACAAGACGCTGATCCACATCCTTAGTCGAACAATTCATGACAACCTCAGGTCATGGCATGATCAGTTACCTATGGTCTTATGGGCATATCGAACTACACCGAGGAGTTCTACTGGAACATCAACCAATTCACTTGTTTACGACCCAGATGCCATCTTGCCAGCCGAAATTAAAATCCCATCAGCCAGGATTGCCATGGCGAGTGGGGTTCAGTGGGATGAAGTTGAAATATCTAATTCCATGATAGCAGAATTAGATATTATCGAATCTAGGCGAACCATAGATGAGAAGCATGCAGAAGCCTATCGTTGCAGGATTTCTAAAGCCTACAACAAAGTAGTGAAACTCAAAACATTCAAAGTAGGGGATTTAGTGCTCAAACCAGCGAAGCATATTCAACAGGATATGACTGCTCCAAAATTTTCCCCTAAATGGGAAGGTCCCTAAGTGGTTATCAAAGAGATGGCTAGTGGATATTACAAAATCATCACTGTCAATGGAGGTATACAAGGGATCATGTCAAATGGGAAGTGGCTCAAAGCATACTATGCTTAAACAGACACTAACATCCCTTTCACTACCGTATAATTTTTCTTTTTTTTCCTTTCAATTTCTTCAAAAGAATAGTGTTATGCGTTATCAACTCAAAATTCAAGCTGGATTTCATTAATCTAAAGAAAACTTCTTTACATCAATGTTACAATCATTATTCTCGACTACCTAATTATTTGAAATATGACGCCTAAATCAAAACCCACTTCCTAGGACAAACCATCAAGCAATCGATAGTCCCTCTTGTATAGCATCTCCACACTAGTACAAAAATGGGCTTAGGTGACAGTGAAAAACTGTCACTAAAATATTTATGTGACAGTTTTTAGAAAATATTGCATTGTCACCAAAGCCTCTGTTACGAAAGGTCTATAAGAAACTGTTATGTAATCATGAATATAAGGTAGCAGTTTCTTCATAAACATGTCATTGTCGACGACTTACGTGACATTTCCTAAATCAAAATGTCATCAGAAATTCAATTTCTTATATTAACTCAACAGGTTCTTCATAAAACTGTCATTGTTGACAAGTTACAGTAGCATCTTCTAAATAAAACTGTCATCGAAAACTTAATTTTTTGTACAAAGGTAACAGTTTTCTCATCAACCTATCATAGTAGGTAACATTTTCAAGATAAACTGTCATCGCAAATCCTATTATATGACATATTATTTGTTAAAATATCAACATATACCATCGTTTAGAGTGATTTCATGTTACATATTTGGTGACATGCTCAGTCAGATAATTAATATCAAAATAACAATAATTATAAAAAAATAAATAAAAATAGTTGGGAACTATAAATTCTGAACCAAAGTTATATTTCTAGTTAATGTACGACATAAAAAATTCAATAGATTTCATCTTAAAGTACTAAAGAAAATTCCATAGATTTCATCTAAAAGTAATCTTTAGTACGGAATACTGACAACAACAAGAAAGTTAACAAGAAATTTTAGCTAAAATTCAATAGATTTCATGTTTCATTTCCCAATTTATCTGTTCTATTTCCATGATCTCTCTATATCGTACTTGGATTTCCTCTGCAAAAAGAATACAAAATAATTATCATTAATTATTTTTCAAAAAGAACAAGATGAATAATGAAATTTTTTTGCTCCGCGCCAAGTATGACCCTATAGCCTCTCTGATGGTGAGTATCTCATCTCAACAGGTATTGGGACTAACGCTTCAGGATCTTTAACATACAGAACCTGAACACGGAAATTGTGATCCCCCAACAGAACATTATGTACCAATTTGTCACTGGTGTTGTCAAACAATTTTATTTTCCACCTCATCAGATCCTAATAGCCTATCAGTAACTTGTATGGTTTTCCCTAGGTGTTATTAATCAATTATCTTGTACAAAATAATAATGACAAAAAAATATAGAATACAACTCAAACATGGGGTACGTGAAAAACTACCATACTAATTCCAGATCTCTGAGCTAAGGTATTTGCAAACGATTCCGAAAACTTTTTCTGAGATTGCATCAGTAGATTCATTAATCAACTATTATGGTAAGCCTGTGAAAGCAACTAATAATCTTAGTTATATGTTGGGTAATGGATATTCAGTTACCTTCTTATGCTAAAACTTCAGCAACATATCATTGTTGGATCTCTTCCTCTCTCTTAATCTTTATATCAGCAGAAGTAGATGTCAGATATTTGAATTTAAATTCTACAACCAACAGTTCATATTAAAGCTGATGAAGAAACAAAAACAACAGTGTACCTTCATATCACCAGTGGGAACTTTGGAAACCAATTTGCATATAAAACCTAAGTTGAGCTAGTAGTAAACATAAATAGATACAGTCTTCACCATTGATATTGATAATAAAAAATCACTCTGCATATATGCCAACTATGAAAAATGATAAAACTAGATATATCATATATCTCAAACAGCGGTTGAAAAAAAAACAATCATACCTTCAAATCACCATTTGAAGTTGCACCACTCTTAGTAGGAAGCTGGTAAAGGTCGTCATCTTCATCATGGATCCTCCAAACAACTTCTTTTGGTGCTTGCTTTATCATTTGACAAGGATTCTCGTGAGGAACAAAATTTCACAGAGACCTAGATCGGCTGCTACTTCCAACATTAAGTCTCGGCATAGTTATCTAAAATAAAACTACTTAACTAGAAAGATTCACGATACAAAAATACAGCACCTTGTATATGTTTAAATCAAAAAGGAAAATTCAGAAACCAAACTCAAGTAAAACTTCCCAAGATGTGAAGTAATTGGTCCACTTAACAAGTTGCAGCAAAGATCTATGTAGTTAATATGAAGTATTGATAAGTCAATAACAATGAAAATGAGGTGATAACAAAATATTGAGATATTAACTCAACTATGGCCAAGTCAAAATACAAAACAGCAAGTGCCTGCATCAGACTAACAACAAAAGGAACTTGCAGATATTTCCTAGTTAACCTATTAGAAACAAGTCGAATTTCAGATGGAACTCTAATTGAGCCTAAGTGTTGAACTTTCACAGATATTACAAACAAAAGGACATCGACAAAGTCAAAAGCGATTTCACTTTCACCTATCACAGAGAAAACAAAAACAGAATCCATGTAAGACTACATAAGACAATATCAGTATTGGATCTACTATACTATATGGATGCTGGACCTGTATGGATGTACAACAATCATACAAGCACTATCATACAAACACCATTTAGTACAAGATGAGTTGAACTATAGAGAATCAAGGATATTATTATAGAAAGATATGGATCACCAGTACTTATGCACTTCACATAGTTTCAACTTTCAACATTCATTTATAATATTTACCACTTATAAACGAAAGACCTAACTAGCACCACCAACCAGCAGATACAACAATACATATGAACTGAGCTAGAATCTCATACTTCTAAACAGAGAACGATGTAACTAGGTACATTTTAGTGTACACATATCCAATACCATGCCTTTACTCAAATGATTTAAATAGAAGTCTTAAAACAACAGATTTGTGAAGCCCGACTAAGTTAATTGAATTCGGCGACACCACTAACATCTCAAGTACTTATCATTGCTTAATCAAATCAACATCCACAAACAATAAACTCATACGAGAAAAGAAAAACATGGACAAAATTGAAAGCATTCCTTTCTATACCGTTCATGCATGCAAAAATATTGTACAATAAATATGTTAGCTATTCATTGAGATTGTAATCACATACCTCAATGCTGAAGTCACTTGTCCACTTCTTTCCCTTCTGCACTACAACAACAATAAATGCGTTTTAGTAACAGTGTTAGCTCTAATTCCATAGTATTCTCCAAACTTATATAAGAGAAGCATCAGACAAAAGATGTATAGAAAATAAATGATATCCACATTTCATCATCTCAAACACATGAAGCTTTACATATTGAAATAGTCAGGCGAATGAAAAGAGGAAAGTAACAAGTACAACTGTACACCGCATGTCTGCATTACCATATTTATAGAATCCTCTGATCCAATTTTTCATCTCCAAAACCCATAAAAAAAGATACTTCCAATTACACAACAAATGTAAATTAACAATAAAACAACAATCGATAAAATGAGCAAGAAAAGAAGTTGAAACATATGAACAAGCTAACCCTATTTTGGACAGGAATATTGCTAAAGGTTAAGTCACGGAACAACGGGTAGGGCAGAAAATTTTGCGATAGTACATCACTATATCTAAGCCAGAAGCTCTTATGCATGAAGTGTAGAAGGAGACGGAGAATCTGAGTAAATACCATGCACTTATCTCCTTCACAAACTTTGCTTTCAGAAGATCTACTGAGTTGCCTATTACAGCACATCGACCAATCTGACGTGGAACAAATAGGCTTCAGGAAATACAAAAGAAAGTTCTCCATAAAATCACTCTCAACCCTACATAAAAGAAAGAAGGAAAATAAACTTCAGAAAAATCGAAACACTGATACAATGGTTCATTAGGCAACTCCAACACACAATATATAGAACATTGTGAAATATACTTGTTGAATGAGTAGATAGTAATATTACCAAACATTTGCGAAAATAAGAATATACAAGATTGGAAAATACCTTAAACTTGGATGGAATGCAAGCTTTTGTATAATCCATGCATACTGCAGAACAACAATGTATTGTCAAATTCACATGCTTACCGGCAAGAGGATACCATCCAACTATCTAATATCATCAAAGAAGCTTCTCATCTAGATAGATGCTATAAAAACATCCCTTAGATAATTAAAAAGTATTAGTTCCAACTTTTCAGGTGCGAGTCTGGTTACATTGTTAAGGGGGAACTAACAAAACAAGCTAAGGTAACAAAATATACTCACTGCTCAGCTCATGAAATGCTCGACTCATTATATCAGTAGGAATGCTCGACTCATTATATCAGTAGGAATGAATCAAGATGAATAAAGGTAACCTAGAAAGTGCAACACATAAACCAGCAACTAATCTCCGACCAGGTCACCAAGTAATCATGTCACAATTGTTTACTGTAGAGCAAAACAGAAGGTTGTTATATACTTGAACAAGAAGTTGAATAACATCTCATGCACAACCATCTCCTTCAAATTCTCCAAATAAACACCTTTCTTCAGAAAATAAGCAGCAAATTCTGTTTATATACAAGGCATACTGCCAATTTGAAACTTCAACTTATTATATAAAACAAGAATGAAAGAGCAAGAGCAAGAATAAACACCTGAAAGGTTTACTATCTCCAATCAAAGGACTTGCAGCAACAACAATGATCCCATGAGGAGTATTATGCACCCTGCAACTCATCCTAATCCACCATTAGTTGCTACACATACACTCCTGAACTTTATAAAACGAGTAAATCTACAAATAGTAAATTACACAAAAACTAATAATCTCACCACGAAGATGATCATCGAACACAGACAACATGAAAACCACCAATTTTTTACCAACACACACTCTAGTACCAATTTCACTAATTGCTAACCAAATCACACCAACACTTTAAAAATTTGAACAACAAAGAAAAGCTTACAAACTACCTGGAGGCATCAAATACAAAGGTCACACACCCCGTAGATGACAAGCTTGAAATTCTACAGCCTCAGACACAGAAACTCAACAATTATCTTGTTATTAAAAACTAGGGCTTCACAGAAAAGAGAAACAAATCTGGATAACAAACCTAAATAGAAAAAGTAAGATAACCCAAATCGTAAACTAGGGATTTCACTGAAATAACCGAAAACTCATACCTTGTAAGAAATCACATACTTAATAATCTTCGTGACCACCATCGAAAACTCAATCAACTAACTCAGGACCATAATTTTCTTGAGAGAAGAAATCGAGAGATTCATGTAGTTTCTAATAGAGATAAAAGAGAGAGCTTTAAAGATCGATTTCTGTAAACGTACAAGAACAAAATGGAAATATGTCAGAGCAAGTGAGATAGATAGTGAGTGATAGAGTGATAAAGATTAAAGCAAATGATGAAACCCTATTCAAGAGAAAATAACACATGAAAAGAGAGATATGAGATCTGCTTGTACATAGATAGGAATTCTGAAGGGATTAGATTTATCATTTAATCGAATTAGAGAGATGGTATTGAGAATTATTGTTCAAGCTTTCTCTTTTGGGGTTTTCAACAAAACTGAGAGGAGAAAAGGTGGAGAGTCCAGACAAAACCACTAACAAAACAAACCCACTAACAAAATAGACCACGTACTATTAGGAGATAATGAATAATTAGGGATTACAACTAATCACATCGTGCGTTTCAGAATACGTCGGGTAAATTATGTGAATAGTAGCAGTTTTGAATCAAAACTGTCACTATAAATGGAAGTGGCAATAATTAAAAGAACTGCCATCTATAAGCTTACACTTCGATAACAGTTTTTATATTGAACGGTTACCGTAGCTTAAGAATAGTAACATTTTATAACTGTTATTATACATCAATGTACAGTAACATTTTTTATCAAAACTGTCATTGCATAATTATTCAGTAACAGTTTAAAAACTATCACGATTTTTCAGCACTATTAGTGTCTGTTTTAGTAAGAAACTGTTACCTATACTTATAGCTAATTCTTTTGTAATAGTTAAATTGTGAACTTTCATGGTTCTAAAATTTGAACTGTCACTAAAGCCCATATTTGTACTAGTGCCATCTTTCTTTGAAATCTTTCAGTTCGCGCTTTCAAGTCTTGGATTGACTTTTCTACTCACGTTGATACCTCTCCAAGAGTCCTCTCTTCCTCCATGATAACTCTAGAGGCAGGGAGGATGTTAACGATGATGCTTGAACGATCAAATTTAATGACATTTATCCACTGACGAAGCCAACTCACATTAAACTCCATAGCTTCACAAGTGGACAACAAATATTCCCACCTTTTGGTGGCTGAGTTCGTAACATCATGAAGAGTTACATTTTCCATTTCGTCAATCATGGGGAGAAGACACTACACTGCAGAGACCAAAACATAGGTATAATGCCGCACCAGTCTCCCAGTAGAAATATGGCCATATTTCTTCCAGAGCCTGGTGTACAAATCAGCATTTTGATTCAACACAAGAAATCCCCCGATAACTCGATGCTCAGTGGATAAAGATTTCATTCGAATTTTAAGAGGCAAGCCTACATCAGGATACTCATGAACAACAATCCCCAAGTCAATGCTCGCCAAATTGGTTGCAGAGGGAGTATGATAAGTAAGCGGAGAAGAAGTCTGTTTAGGTCTATCCTCACCAACACGGATGTTTCTCTGACGCGACTAGCACCACCACTCTGAAATAAAATAGAGATTTGTGTGAAACTAAAATAATAGACGCGCATAAATCAAGAAAAGAAGAAAGGCAAAGAAATTAATGCGATCCTAGATTTTTCCCACTCTTAAAAAAGAAAAAAAATCTTATCGGTCATTAATCTCCATAAGAAATTCATATACTTTGAAGCCAAGAGTTAACCAATCTTACCGAACTCAACATCCAAGCCTTGCGCTTGACATAAGAGCCTCCTCGGGACGAAGATGAGCCACTTCGATCAGACATGGTGAAAGAGAGTTGGTTTGAATGAAGTATTCATAAGGACAGAGGCGATGGAGATAATCTAATCGGTTCTACATATATATATACAAGTGTAAACCCTAAATTTTGAAATCTCAGATATTTAGAGTATAGCAGACTGTATCCCAGAAGACCAGGATCAAGGATTGACAGAGTCAAAGCTTCTAGAAAAAAAACACTAAGCGCCGACTCTTTACGTCGAATATTGTTGAGCTTTAATCTACATTTTAGCCGCAACAAGAGATGGCTTCCTAGCTTTTTTACTTATGATGGAACTACTTATTCATTCATATGGGATTTCATTCATTCAATCAAAACCATAAAAAATATAGCGAAAATAAATAACAATGGATTATTATTCAAAAAATTTTAATTCGCATTGAAGCAACGTCTACAAATTATGAAAAGCAAGGATGCACAAATAAAAAAAGCATAATAATCAGAGAATTAAGAATCAAGGATTTTTCTCGAAGTCTGCTCTAATATTCTTGTGAGAATTTTTCTTCAAAGGGACGGTTCATCTGCATCAGAATCCAGGAAAATGACATCAACTTGAACTGGGTCCTTCTGTTCAACCTCAAATTTTGTTTGCCCGATTCGGCGCCGTTTCTGACAAGCAGCAAGTCTTTCATTCTCAGCGTTTCTTTGTTGAGATTATTCATCACGCCTCCATTCTTCTTCCATTCTTACTGAAGCCAAGAAAGCATGAATGTGTTTGCAGACTATGCTCAAATATTTGAGAGACATACCACGTATCGCTTGTCTAGCTTTATAGAAAGGACAATCCAGCTTGTAGTGCACCTATGCAGAGATAGTCATCTATGATTTCATATTCTTGTTTCTCTCCTCTGAAGAATTAAGATCGCGACTACGATCTGAAGTTACTATTAAGTTTTTATTTGAAAGACGATTAAGGTATTTGTGGAAGACAATCACAGAGAAGCAGAAAATTAGCAAAGTTTACAAGAACATTAGGGTTTGGGAGTATCTCTTATCTCAAACCAATATCTTATTTATATAATACCATCAACAACAAGACTGGTGGTCGAGACAACACTAAGTAATAACATAAGTAGAAGTCAAAAACGGAGGATTGAGTTCACGTAAACTCCCACTCGCGTAATTTTTTTTTTCGTGAACATATATTCACGTAAAAAGGAGGAAATAGGGTTCGGTGTCAACCCCTAGCTCGCAAAAGTTAGTTGCAGAATTGATATTCTTATACAAATACTAGAAGATTAACAAGTTCATACCAGAAAAAACTAGGGTTTTAGAGATACTTTTGATTCAAACAAGTATATGAGAAGTTCTTTTAAGAAAAATATATGCATAAACTCAATAAAAAGGTGTATATTCATGTGAAGAAGAAAAGTTAGAGCTTACTTTGAAACTGATGACCGGTTGGTTGGTGCTATGATAGTCAAGTACAAGACAATAGTATTAAACAGGTGAAAGAAATATATATGGGAGGAACAAAGCTTCTCTTTATAACAAATTGTTGTTCGAAGTTTTAGAAAAGAGACTTCTTTTTTTGGGTCCGTACAACAACAAATAAAAAAATCTCAACCCCTTGTCCGTTTTCCTATCACGCCCATCAATCCTAGCCTAACTCATCCACTCATCAATTCAAACCCTAATAAATTTCTCTACTCAACAATCCAGCTACCTCAACTCAAAACTCGATCAATTTGGCTTCATCCTTTGTCCAACCACAATCAAGACGTACATGTCTATCAAAACCATTAAACTGGCTTAGACGAATTTGTCCACTCCAACTTCAAGTCACACTAGTGTGCCTATCAAATAATCTTTTCTGCCTCTCTTTCGAAATTTGAATGACTCTAACATAATTCGTTGGTTCATTAACTCGAACCCCAAAAATTTTGTATGTCTTGTTGCCTGAGACCAAGGTTTCAATATACAACCTTTATTCTAGCTTCCACAAACCAAGACATGCACGATCAGTTTTATTATTCACGTGTCTAACGTGTTTTGAAGCCGTCATCTCAACTTCATTTAAATTGCACGACAGGCGTCAATCGAAGTATGTTCGTTCACTTCAAGTCTAGGCACATGTCTTGCCTCAACATTAAGATAGTACTCGCCGCCTAATAGTAAATTATGTTCGTCCAGCCGACGTCAAGAACCTTTCTTCGCTATCAGAGCACTACTAATACAATCCAAGACGCTTGCTTCATCCCAATAGGTTTCAAATTCGTCTATGATTCGTCTACCCAAGTTTTAATCAAGCCTACGTTTCCCATCTTCAATCAAGGGCTCTTGTTCAGCTACAGTCAAAGCGCGCACATTAGACGTATTTTACTTTCCTCAACTTCGAGATAGCTCTCACGCGTCTACTATCAAAGTATACGTGTTCAAGTGATCTCAAGAGCCTTTCTTTGCTATCGAATCACTACTAGCGCACCCAAATCAATCTTTTAGTTTGTTTTTCCGGAAATACAAGGCGACTACAACTCCTCTGGTGACACCTAACCATTGAACTACTCTGGAGATTGACTCTAACACCCCGATTTGGTGAACCTATTGACAAACCCATACCATTCTTTCCTTAGAAAAATCCTGAACGTTGTTTATATACTCCCTAGACAAATCATAATCCTTAATTATCTAGCCTAACTTGTCCAAACAAATCCTGAACTTTGTTTATATACTCCCTAGACAAATCTAACCCTTCTTTATCTAGTCTAATTTGTCCATGATTTGTTTTATATTATATAGATTCTTGAATTATCTTGTTCGGATCAATTGATATTGTAGTGAACAAATAAACAACAAAAAAAGTAGGAACAATCGATGATGTTATGTGTGAAGAAAAAAACATGGTAGTGAAAATTTGTAGCTAGGCAAATGTATTAGACTAGAAAATAAAAATCTGTTAAATAGCCACTCAGTGTACTTGAAAAAAATTCTTATACGGTATTACTGACTAAGTAGTTTATGGATATTTTCATTCAAAAAGGTGTAGATAGTGGGTTTTTGACAAGAATAAAATGGTAAATCAGCTCTCAAGACTCTGGTCTGAGAAATAATAAGCTTTAAAAAAAAATTATAAAAGAATTCTCGGGTAGGCGCTTATCCCTATTCACTCAGGCGCATATCCATGTTCTCTCTCTATATGTCTGTCCAACATATACGATCAAATTGATGAATTTAATAAATATTCATCACTACACAAAATCATTAGAACAACATTGGTGCACACGACAAGTTTCCCAGATGTTTTATGATTTTTTTTTACATAAAATCTCTTAGGCTCCTAGATGGATTGCCCACTAGTATAGAGCAGTTTGAGTATTATTATTTTGGTGTTATGTTCCATAGTCCGAAATTATATATGTTAATATTCATGTTCAAATTGAGCATTATTAACTTATTAATATATATATATATACATATTTATTTAATTAATTAAAGTGCCACAGCTGTGGTTAAATTAAAATATCAAAATTGTGAGAAAATTAATTTCTTAGCTTCTACTAGTTGAATCCGACCTCAATTGTTTTAATCCTTTGCTCAAAGAGACAACTAATGCAAAACAAGTAAAAAATAATTCAATTTAGGGTTTTGAACATTTGATTTGCAACACTTATAAATGTGTCAAAAAGTGTATCAAAACTCCAAAACCCTAATCAGCGTTTGAAAATAAAGTCGTGACACTTACAAACGTTGCAAAAAGTGTGACAAAAGCATCTTTTTAAAATTTAATTAGGGGTTGAAAACAGTTTAGCAACACTTATAAATGTTGCAAAAGCGTGTCAAAAATCTCAAACCCTAATTTCGGAATTTGAAGGCTAACTCTAATTTTCAAAGAGAACACATCTTGCTTCCTCTCATGCGTCCTGCTTCTTGGAATAATACTTGCACGGCTTTACTCATAGCGTGGACATCATGCTTTCTCTCCAAATATTTGATAATTTGACTCTTTTACCCTTAACATGTGAGGCTGAACACAAAAGTAAAAATATGAGCTTCTAGCCTTCTGGCAAGCTCTTTTCAAACCCTAATTTTGAGGAGGGAGACGTCTCCACCTATCTTGATTCATAGAAAGACGTCTACACCTCTCTTGATTCATAGAAAGACGTCTCTACCCCTCTTGCTTCAAGATTCACACGACTTGCTTCTTATCAAAACTGAAAATTTTACTCTTTTTACCCTCAACATGTAAGGCTTAGTAGAAAGAGTAAAATATAAGCGTCTTGCTTCTTAAAGATTTTGAAGTCTTGTTGCTTACCAAAATTTAGCGTTTTACTATTTTACCCCCAACATGTGAGGACGAGTGCAAAAAGTAAAGCATGAGACTCCTCCTTCAAGACTAGAGCTTGACGCTCCTCTTCTCCCTGTCACGTAGAGACCAAATTTGGTCTCCTCCTCTACTTCACGTGAATAGAAAATTTTAAATACTCCTCCCTCTTATTCTCACGTGAATAAATCAGGGTTTGAAAAATCCTCCTCCCTCTTATTCTCACGTGAATAAATCAGGGTTTGACAAATCCTCTTCTTCTTTTTTCACGTGAATAAAATTAAGGTTTTGGACAAATCTAAACTATACTAGGCCTCTATCAGATATATCTTTCATATGAGCCTTCACATACAATTTTTCATGTTCAACAACATACACTTATTTTTACAAAATAAACATGTCAAAACAAAATTGACTAAGATTGACACACTGCTCCTCATACGCAAATAAATACATATTTATTTTATTCTAGCCTGCTAAACTCATTAGTTAGTCAAGCAAGATACATTTTTTTTAGTCATCCAGACTCATCAGCTTGTCAAGCAAGACATATTTATTTTAGTCTACTAGACGCATTAGCTAGTCAAGTAAGGAAAGTCTCTAGTCAAGAGACTCGTTGAGCAAGTATCAATCGAATCTAATCAGTAGTACTTAATACTACAATAATACACGAGACATCAAATGTCACAAATAGGGGGATATTAATTGGATTTTTTGCCTGGCGGTCTACGGCACGTGGTGCAGTAGTGCACATACTAAAAGAGAAACTCTAGAAAGATCGATAGCAGTTGAGTAGAGGAGTGGTGAGTTGACCAACCAACTATTGAACCAATCGAAGTGGAGAGCAGTTGTCAACACCTTATCCACTTTCACCATTTCACCACTACTCAACCGTCGACAATTTCTTCCAGAAAAGAGGTCTAGTGGTTACAATAGCTATGATATAAATAGATGTTCAATCTATTGAACAAGGGGATAAAACATTTTTTAAGAAAGTTTTACCAAGAGATCAAGTCTGAGTTTCACAATCAAACAAAGAAGAACTCCACACTCAATTGTTCATAGCTATTAACACCAATCACATCCTACAGAGTCTGATACTCTGACCTCATTCTTCTCTCGATTCCCTCCCTAAGGTCAACCTTTCTCCTTCTCATTTTGTGACTGAAGCAAGACTGGAACGACCATTACTTGGTTTAGGCCAGGATTGTACATATTGATCTCTCGAATCTAAACAAAGGGCTTCAACAACACAAATGTTTTAAGAATTGACGAATTGTCACCTTCTGACCTCATTTTCCCCAAAATAGCCTTCAATTCGTTTTTCCCCACAGACAAAAGGTAATATGCAATTTTGTTTTAAATACAAGAATTTTTACTAATTGAAACAACTAGATTTGTACATGTGCTATGCACCAGGCATAGTTTCCCATACCATTTTGATTGCGTTATTCTTGAAAATTGATAATTGCATCTATGTTTTTTCATACACCCAAGTTCTTTTAGTTTCATTATATGAGAAATTATACTATTTTCCCAAGCTTTTGTGTCCGACTTTGAGTATCACACTATCACCATAATATGAAGTTAACTTCATAAAATATATATTTTTGGAAAGAGATAGAGTTAGAGTTTCGACATGGATTGATTCAAGATTAATATCACCATGTGCGAATAAAAAATACATTGAAAATGAAACAACTAATGATGATGAAAATGTATAGTTACCCGTAATTTTTTGGTACACCATCCAAGTAGGATTAAAGATTTTTTTCCTAATAAAATGATGATGAAAATGATAGTATCCCGTGTTGTTTTGATTCCTAAAAGTATGAATTGTAATGAACTTCGGTTGATATTGATAAACTTTATTTTTCAAATGATTTGCTTAAAATTATACATTTAGCACATAACAATTTAGTTCTAGATAATAAATTAATAATATCAAATAATTTTGTAAAGTATGGTACGAGTTTATATAAACCTTGTGTCTTCTTAATAAATTTGTAAATATAATATAAACAAAGAAATAATCCAAAAATATAGTATATAAGTAAATCACAGAAGAAGTTATCTAACTATAACCATTTGCTGGATTTGACACTAAAAAACTAAGTATAAAAAGTTACATTACCTACTTGTATGATTTTTTTTCAGATTTGTCTAAAATTTTTCCAATCTTTGCTTTTTATATCATTGATTAGGCTTTAGTTACCTTGATATTTTTATGTTTCAATCATGAGAAATAAGAGACTATCATGTTACATTTATTTGTGGAATGGTGTCATCCACTTACAAATCATGGAGTTTGTTACCCTACATGTGTAAAAAAATGTACCATTTACCTGACAGAGAATAGCCGCTTATTGTTAGAATTTTACCATAATATCAAAAAGTATATTTAGTAAGAAAAAATATAGTCAGATCTAACTTAAATATAAAAATATATTTGACGTATAAATTTTAATTAAAAATATAATATTTAACCATATCTATTTATTAAAGATGATTAAACGTAGAAATTCATCGCCAGTTATGCCGAACCTAGTTTTAGCTCGACCAATTTTCAGAATCTCATGAACTTGACAGTCGGGTTATCCAGTTTTATCATTTTTTTCATTGATTTACGAGTAGATGCATCTCTGAGAATATTGGCTCTGTTGATCAATGTCTTTGTTTGGTAAATCGTGTAATCACTTTTAACATTTCAGGAAAAGAGACACTTGATTAAGTTTGCAAGTATTTCTATGTGTATATATTTAATCAGCTAGTAATTGCCAATACAATGTCTACAAAATCTATAAATTCCTTATTCTGCTGCGTCAAGAGAGATGGTGTTGATGGAGGTGATTGGAAAGATTCTTCACAGACATTTGCAGTATTTTGAATTGCAATAGCCTCATTTTTAAATTCAACGAAATCTCTCTCTCCCAATGGATCAAAAGAATACAAAATATCTTGAGTGCAAGAGAAATAAAGCTCATGACAATATTCAAGGTGACCCTTCTGAGCACTAGTAGATTTTGGTATCATAGTTGTTATTAGGTTATACATGTCTGTAGCATTCCATTCTACCCGATTGTTTACTAGCACCGCAAGTTCAAAAAGATCTCCTTTCCATGAACAGGAGCATTATCTGCTAGCACTCTACGACAGTAAGTTGGATTGTTTGTCGGAGAACAAATTTCTTCAACATCCAAACCATCACTACTATTCCTGACTTCTCTTGTTGTGATCGATGCTGTAGGGAACAAACAGGCAACGAAAAGAGTAAAACAATTGATGATGTGGTGTCTGATGAAAAGACCATGGTTAGATGAATGTTTTATCCTAGAAAATGAAATGGCTCACTCTACTTGACAACGATTCTTATAAGGTATTGAAGAGGTTGTTTATGGATATTCTCACTGAAAAAGGTAATGTGTAATTTGGTTTTAAATACAACAATCTTTACTAATTAAAACAACATTTCATTTCATAATATAAACCGGGGTGCATATTCTCCACCTCTCTTTTCCTAAAACGAGTGATTGGACTACACGATTTACCAAATAAACATATTGGTCAGCAACGTCGAATCCTTGAAATATAAGAATAATCCAAGGTAAAAAACTTTATAATCACGCTTAATGAATAATTATTTATTCAAACCTATGCAAAAGCAAAACCTAGCAAATCTATCAAAGTAAAATAAATATTGTTAAAACTAATCAGAGGATTGAGAGTCTGAATCGGAGTCATACTCGTTATCAGCTTCCTCATCAGATTCTTGTATTTCTTCACAGTTTTTTTTCTAGGTCCTTCTACTTCAGAATTTTCTTCTGGACCTCCATCAGGATCTTCCTCTAAGTTCCCTTCAAAAGCCACATCATCCATAGGGTCAATTGAACCCATCTTCATATCAAGTTGGGCGTCTTTATCACATTCGGCTTCGAAATCCTGAGCCAATTGTTCAGACTTTATATCTGGAAAGAAAAGCTCAAGATCATGTCCTATGGGCTCCCATCCAGAGACGTAGTCCTCTGCGTCAGAATCAGAGGCCACACCATCAATTTGAAAACCTCACTCTCGTCGTTCAAATTGATCAATTCTTGCGTTCATTCGAACACTTAGATCACGTCGGTAATCTCGGAGATCTTCATCTTCAGTCTCTTTCCTTTTCAATTCCTCTCGGCGCCTGGATTCTTCCTCGGCATTAATTGCTAGTATAAAATCAACAGCCCGCTTACGCGACATCCTCAATTCATCAAAACACTTACTTTTCACAATCTTCGTGACCACGTTCAGAAAACTGTCAGGTTCAGGCTGAATCTTATTAGAAGCAGCTCTCTTCATTCTTTTGCTTCTTCGTTTTTCTCCCTTATTTGAGGAGTCAAAATCATGGTTTTGATCGGTAGCCGTCATTACCTGTTCAAGACACGAACAAGAATATAACGATTATAATATTAACAAAAGGAGGAGCACGAGTTATTATGAATTAAACTTACTCTATTCATATCACTGGTAAGAGATGCTGCTACAGTTGAAGATTAATCTACTTATGAAGAGTAATAATGAAACTAGGGTTTGGAAGCAACAATATTCTTAGCTATCAAGATAAATACTCATATAAATATACGTGTTATATTTGAGACAAAATAAGAAACCCTAGTTTTATCCTTATTAAGTAGCATTCGTTTTGCAAAATAAACGAAAGCCTATCATGACAAGAAAATAGAGGGCAACAACTGAAGTATAAGCGAGTAGCTCTGTCAACATTAAGGTTAAGAAAGACGTGAGTATTAACTCACATGAAAAAATAAAAAGTTCACGTGAACTTTATTCATGAAAGATATGAAGGGGTTTCGGTCGAGCCCTAGCTTGCCCGTGAACAAGAGTTGGTCATAAAAAATTGGTCTTCTTTCACAAATACAAGAAGGTTGATGAGTTCACAAAAAAACACACTAGGGTTTATGAATGCTTCTTTTTGATTCAAATCAAATATGTAAGAAGTTCTTGTGAAGAGACATATGCAAAAACTCAAGTTAGGATCCATACACTCATATGAAGAAGACAAGTTAAGGCTTAACTTGTTGTTAATGACTGGTAGAAGCTATGGTACTCGAGCAACAGACTAATATGAAGAGGAGAAGGAAAGATAAAAGGGAAGAACCAAGCTTCTCTTTATAACGAGTTGTTGCTTAGAGTTTTGGAAAGACAGACTTCCTTTCGGTCCGTGCAATAGAACAAGGTTCTATTTCTCGTCTGACTTATTATTACCCCATCGACGTCAACTTAACCCCGCCCCACCCACCCACCCCGCCCCCCACCCCCACCCCACCCCCACCCCCTTTTGATCCACCTATATGTATTAGCTTGAGACGAACCCCTGACTGCTTCAACATTCATCTTTGATACAAATTTGAGTGTCCTGATCATTCTCGAGCCTCCACCTCATGCCACAAATTCGAATTCACCGACTCAACTTCATTCAAAACTCGTATATCCATCTTCAATCAAGTTGCATCCGCATCACTCAGGACCAAGAAGAGTTTTAATTATCTTGACCTAGTTTTGCTTTATTGCCGGCCACTCAATCAAGATGGCTTCATTCTTGTCCATCCACAATCAAGACGTACATGTCTATCAACACTGCTAAACTAAGCAAGACGAGTATGCCCACTTCAACCTGAGTCATACTCATGTGACTATTGAACAAAACCACCTCTCCCTCAAATAGTCGGGTTCATCTAGCATCCATCAAGTCATAACTTTCCGTATGCTTATCAAATTGTACAAACACCCTCTTAACACACTAGATCGAGCAAGTCCTATCCCAATTCGATTGTTCACCAATTCGAACCCTAAGAATTTTCTTGCCTTCACTCAAGTCGATCAGCTTGCTTCAACTGAAGGCTTTTTTTTCCATCTACAATACAGGATGGACGCATCCTTCTATTCAACATATTCAAAGCATGTTCGTTCACCTCAAATCTGGATGCACGCCTTGTCTCAACATCGAGAAAATATTCACACACCTAGTAGCGAACTGTGTGTATCCAACAAACGTCAAGGACATCGCTTACTAATGGAGTATTACTAACACAGTCAAGACGACCTCCAATACTCGCTTGTTCAAAAGTTCAAAGAAACCTCTACTCCTCTGGTAATATCTAACCATTGAGCTATAAAATTATTTTCATTTATTTTATCTGCCAGGCCACCATCTAATGCTTACCACGCAACATTACTCGTTCCGTGCTAAGTAGGGGACTTAATGTAGATGGTGAGTTTTTGACAAGGATAAATTAGTAAATCACCTCTCAAGTCTCCATTCTGAGAAATATTAAACTATTAAAATTCTGAAAAAGAATTCTCGGGTAAACGCTGATCCCTACTCTATCTCAGGCGCATATCCTGACCTCTCTCTATATGTTTGGCCAACATATATGATTAAATTGATGAAATTAATCAATATTCCTCACTACACAAAATTATTAGAACAACATTGGCGCACACGACAAGTTTCCTAGATGTTCTATATTTTTTTACATAAAATCTCTTAGGCTACTAGATGTATTGCACACTAGTATATAGCAACTTGATTATTATTTCTGGGTGTTAAATTCCACAGTTGAATCCCCAAAATTACTTACATTAATATTTATGTTCAAATTGAACAATATTAACCCATTAAAATAATATATTTATTTAATTAATAAAAGTACCATAGCTGTGCTTAAATTAAATAAAATATGACTTTATAGCTTCTACTAGCTAAGAATCATACTCAGTTGCATTGATCTTTTGCTTAAAGAGACAACCAATGCAAAACGAGTAAAAGAATTTGAAAAGGATTTTAAAATGTTTCACAACACTCATAAACGTGTCAAAAGTGTTTCAAATTTCCCAAACCCTAATTCGGGTTTAAGAATAAAAACCCGCAACACTTAAAATGTTGAAAAAGGAATATCAAAACGTCCAAACCCTAATTAGGGTTTGAAAATAAATGTGCAACACTTGTAAAACGTTGCAAACCCTAATTAGGGTTTTAAATTTAATTAATTAAGGTTTAAAACGGTTTGCAACACTTACAAGTGTTGCAAAAAGTGTGACAAAAAACTCAAACCCTAGTTTTTGAACACGTCTAGCTCTATAGTCTCTATTGTTCACGTATCTTGCTTCTTCAAAGTCAAGCTTGCACGCCTACTAGAAAAACCAAGCATGGACATCATGCTCTTCTCTAAAATTATGAAATTTACTCTTTTTCCCTCAACATGTGAGGATGAGCACAAGAGTAAAACCTGAACTTCTAGCCTTCTGGTCAAACTTTTCCAAACCCTATTATTTAAAGAGAAAGAGACACCTCTACCTCTCTTGCTTCCAATGTGTATGCTAGTCAAGAAACTAAGCATGCACGAGTATTTCCAAGACAAGACTTCAAAATAAAATCAAGTCCACACGACTTGTATTTCTTGTCAAAATTTGATAAAATTACTCTTTTACCCTCAACGTGTGAGGCAGGGTACAAAGAGTAAAACATAAGTGTCATGCTTCATATAAAAAATATGAGACTCTCACAAGGACCAAAGCTAGTCCCTTTTTCTTCTATCTCACGTGAGGATAAGTTTGATGTCTCACCTTTTATATTGACGTGAAGACAAGCTTGACGTACCTCTTCTTATTTCACGTGAGACAAAGTTTGCATCCCTCTTCTTATATTCACGTAGAGACGAAAATTAGGTCTCCTCCTCTACTTCACGTGAATGCCATTGGTTGTTCCTCTCTCTTATTCTCACATGGATGAGCTAAGATTTGACAAATCCTCATCTTCCCTCACGAGAATAAATTAGGGTTGAACAAAGCCTAAACTATACTAAACCTCTCTCACATATATATTTCGTGTGAGGCTTCACTATAATTTTTCATGCTCAGCTGCATACTTTTATCAATGCAAAATTGACTAAGATGGATATATTATTTCATATTCACAAATAAATACTCACTTATTTTATTTAGCCTGCTAGACTCCTCATCTAGTCAAGCAAGACACATTTATTTTACTCTAGCCTGCTAGACTCCTCAGCTTGTCAAGCAAGACACATTTATTTATTCTAGCGTGCTAAACTCCTTAGCTAGTCAAGCAAGACAAGTCTTCAGTCCAAAGACCCATTGAGCAGGTCTCAATCGACTCAACAATAGTATTGTTTAATACTACAATATTACACGAGACATAAAATATCACAAATGCGGGATATTAATTAGGGTTTTGGTCTGCCGGTCTACGACATGTGGTGCAGCAGTATGCCCACAAAAGAGAAGTTCTGGAAAGATCGATAACAGTTGAGTAGAGGAGTAGGATGTTGAGTAACTAACTATTCAACCTTAATCGAAGTGGAGAGCAGTTGTCAACACCTTCTCCACCTTCTCCACTTCACCACTACCCAACCATCGACAGTCTTTTCCAGAAAAGAAGTCGACTTGCTACAATATCTATGGTATAAATAGACGTTCAACAAATTGAACAAGGACAAGAATTCTTAACAACAGAACAATTTTTGATACAAGTTTTTATGCAAGTTTGAATAACATAGCAATTCTGAATTTCCTAGTCGAACACTAAAGAACTCGGATATCCAATTGTTCATAGCTATTCACTCTGGCCTCATTCTTCTCTCGCTTCCTTCCCTAAGACCAACCCTTTTCTTTCTCATTTTGCGACTGAAGCAAGACTGGAATGGCCATTGCTTGCTTTAGGCCAGGATTGTGCAGATTAATCTCTCGAATCTAAACAAAGTGCTTCAACAACACAAATGTACTAAGGATTGACAAATTGTCACCTGCTCATCCACTTTTCCCAAAAAAGCCTTCAATTAGTTTTTTCCCACAAACATGAGGAAAGAGAGAAAAAGGTTAAAGTCAGAGTATCAGACTCTGTAATATGTGATAGGTGTGAATAAATATGAATAATTCTATGCCAATGAGAAGATGGTACAAAAATCAATTTGTTCGATTTATTTTGTTTTGTCCTTTGTTCAATAGATTGAAAAAATCTATTTATAATAGATGTTGTAACCGTTCACCTGACCTCACCTCATGAAGAAAGTGTCGATAATGGAGTAATGCTAAATTGGAAAAGATAGTGGAGAAAGGGTTAGTAACTGTTCCCCACTTCGATTGAGGATTAATGGACGGTTTCTCAACCCACTACTCCTCTATGCAACTACTAATCAAACTTTTCATAGGTTTCTCTTTAGTGGATGCACTGCTGCACCACATTTCCTAAATCACCAGACCAATACCCTAGTGAATATCTCTCTATTTGTAACATCTTTGATGTATCATGTAAATTTTATAATATTAAATATTACTAATATAAAGTCGAATGAGGCCTACTTAGTTGGTCTCTTGACTAAATACTTGTCTTTCTTGACTAGCCTGATGAGTCTAGCAAGACCAGCGTAAAATAAAATATGTATTTATTTTATTTTATTTTATTTATGAGGAACAATGCGAGTTCGAATAAGTCAATTAGCATCGACATGTACTGTTGGTGAACGTTGAATGTATGTCGATGACACCATCCTGTATCCAGATTTCCAAGAGTTTAATTACTTCTTCGATTGAAAATGGGAAGTCTAAGGCAGATGGTGCTTCTCTTGGTTGTTGTAGTTGACATTGAACCGGTGATGGAGCGGAAATGGCTTTGTTGGCTCTCCGAAGTGGTCAAGCTGCTGGCGGGGCTGGACTTGGAACTGGTGCTGGAGTTGTGCGCTTAGGCCATTGTTCTGGCATTGGGGTTTTCCTTTTTCCTCCTTCAGTTACAGTGCCTACATATGGTTGAACGATGTACTGTTATGTCCAAGACGCTGAATGATGCGAGTTTCACATGATTCTTCATTTCCAACAAGGCATATGCAATTATAGTCGATCGCATAGTAACTTGTGATAAGGTATGGGACACAAACCTTCCAAAAGATATTTGTATGATATCATCATTCCTTCATTTTAATGACCTTGATTGCAGTGTGTTAGATACAACGAGTCTTGTTTTTCGTTTGAAGAAATTTCTGCTTCATTTCAGCGTGAGGGAAAATCTTGCCATTTTCATCATTGGCGGAGACATAAATCGGTTTTTTCAATAACTGATATGTGATAACTCTCAAAAGGGTGAACATATTGTCCTGTATCATGATAATTTCATCTTGATTTGTTACAAAATCATTTAGAATTTACATTAGATATTTAATAGTGGTTATGTTTTGAATATCTACAGCCTCAACAGGAGTTTGATCAACCACAACTAACTTTCAAGTAATAAAAGGGATTCCGCTGGTATTGGGAAATGTAATATATAAGAATTCTGAGCTCTTCCTATAAATCAACCATTTTTTGAAATTAAATTTTTTTAAAAAATCCGAGAAATGGATTTTGCAATTGGGAGATTGATCTCCAACCGTGGTCGCCAAAATGTTTGTGGGTAAAACAAATTTGAAGGATAATTTAGGAATAATGGGGTGAGAAGGTGATAACTCGTCTAATCCTTAAATATTTATACTGTGATAGTATTTTTTTTAGATTCAAGAGATCAATCTATACAATCCTGTGATTCCTGGCCTAAACCAAACAATGATCGTTCCAGTCTGCTTCAATCACAAAGCAAAAAGAGAAGGGTTGGTCTTAGAGAGAAAAGCAAGATAAAGGTTGAGGTCATAATATCAGACTCTGTAGGATGTGATAGGTGTGAAAAAATATGAACAATTATCTGTCAATGAGAAGATGGTATAGAAATATCAATTTGTTTGATTTATCTTGTTCTGTCATTTTTTAATAGATTGAGAAATATATTTATAATAACTGTCGTAACCGTTCACCTAACCTCACCTCATGAAGAAAGTGTCGATAGTGGATCAATGGTGATGTGGATATGGTGGATAAAGTGTTAGTAATTGTTCCCCACTTCGATTGAGGATGCACTGTTGCACCGCATGTTGTAGACCGCTAGATCAATATCCTAGTGAATATCCCCCCATTCGTGACATCTTTGATGTCTCGTGTAAATTTTGTAACGTTAAATATTACTAATTTGAAGTCGAATGGGTATTGCTTAGTTGGTCTCTTGATTAAAAACTTGTCTTGCTTAACTAGCCTGATGAGTCTACCAAGACCAACTTAAAATAAAATGTGTATTTATTTTATTTTCTTTATGAGGAACAGTGCGGTTCGAATAAGTCAATTAGAATTGACATGTCTTGTAGAAAAATAAGTGTAGCATGCTGAGTATAAGCATATCTATGTAAGGCCACGCATGAAAATATATGTATGTGAGGCCACATATAAAAATATATGAGCGAAGCCTAGTATGGCCTTTGATATATAAGGTGAGGTTTGGAGACTTGGATGGAAAAGTTAGGGTTTAGAGGAACAAGCTAGGGTTAAGAGCTAAGATGGACATGCTTGTTAAGATAAGACGGAAAAGCTTAGGAGCTAATCTAAGACGGACAATCTTGTTAAGCTAGGCAGACAATCTTGTTAGCTAAGATGGATAAGCTTGTTAAGCTGGACGGACAAGATTTGTGGCATCCCTAAGACGGACAAGCTATATGGTCGAGCCTAAGAAGGACAAGCTTTGTGGCATCCTTAAGACGTACAAGCTTTGTGGTCGAGCCTAAGACGGACAAGCTTTGTGGTCTGGCCTAAAAGGGAAACGCTTTGTGGTCAAGCCTAATACGGAGAACCTTGCTAGGGTTGGACGGACAAGCATGTTAGGTAGTTAAAGCGCACAAGGAGAGGGGGCATTAGCCCCTAGACTTTGGACTGACAAGTTAGGGCTTGGACGACCAAGGAAGTCGTTTGCCAAATTAAGGATACAAGGCCTAATTGGCTTTTTGAGACACTTATAAGTGTTTCAAACTCGATTTTAGTGTTTCTCAAGCCCTAAATTAAATTATATTTTGTGCCATTCACGTTAGTTGCTTCCTTAAGCAAGGATTAACATGAATATGGCTAGATTTAGCTACTAGAAGCTATGTTTTGTGCTTAGCACAATTCTTGATTTGGTATACGAGCACATCTATGGTACTTTAGTCGAGTAAACTCATATATAACTTGCTACATACTTCTATATAAAGTTGTATAGGTTTTTTTGTAGGTCAATATCATTAGTTGAGAATGAATATTGACACAAGATAATTTTTTGAATTCAGCTATGAAATATAGCACTAGATGATATTTAAATCGCTCTATACTAATGGGAAGTAATCTAGGAGCTTGAGATTTGTAATGTAAAAATCATAGAACATATGGGAATTTCGTAGTAAGCACCAGTTTTATTTTAATGATTTTGTACAGTAATGAATGTTGATTCATTCAGTAAATTTGATTGTATATGTAGTTGTTTGTGACGAGTTCTGCCATATATATATAGAGATAAAGATGAGCACCTGGCTTAAAATTCTTTGCAGAATTCTGAAATTCAATATTTCTGAGACCAGGGTCAGAGACATAATTTTACTATTTTATCCTTGAAAAAAACCCACCATCTACAATTATATATAATTCATTTCGTTCATAAAATTATAGGATACTCCCCAAAATTATGCAAAATAGTCTTCTTTTACAAATTAATATGTGCCAAATTTTCAGTGCCGAACTTACATTAGTAAATTGAAACAAATACATACGTATGTCGTTCCGAATTATCACCGAATCACGAACCGTTGACCGAATTTTTAGCCGAATTTGACTTTTACGAAACCGAATAATACTCATACATTTTTCGAAATTCCGAATTGCTAACTAGGCCCTCACCTGTAAATTGGTGCCCCAATAACAATGGTGTAAATTAAATTAGAATACTTTATTTGGATTTGTAGAGATATGTGTTACTTTGAACACATACTCTCCAATGGTGGGGAGTCTCTTTGTCAATAGTTATTTCTGGTATGATTCTTGTCTTTCAAAACATCCACAACACTCGGTAATCGGTATATAACTGAGTTTTGTTTAATTTTTTCAACCAAAATTTAATGAAAGAGAGGTACTCAACCCAACAAGTATATATGAGTTAAAATTTGATCACCTAAAGAGAAAAGAAGAAAAAAATGAGCTAAGAAATTCAAAGGAAAAAAAAAAGTAAATACGCCCTTACTTTTTGAAGTCATCTCAAGAAGGTAGATAAAGATTTGAGTCGGATAATGATATACCATTTGGCTGTTAAATATAACATTTTAGTATTTGATTCCGCCCAAACAAAAATACGCTTGAATCTAAATATCTTTGATCATACTCGCCAATTTTTTTTTTTAAGATCCTTTCATTACTATTTTCTAAATACATTAGCAAATTGTAATGGTCAATTTGTTCCTAACATGAGTAGCTAATTTATATATTTTTGAGGAAAAATGTTAAACTTTTCATTCAAGGAGTAAATGTTCACATGAGCAAAAATAGCTCCTAAATTTTTATTAAAGAAGAATGATACTACACTTAAAAATAGAAAAAATTGATCACTTTCCAATGAGTAATAAGGTCCTTGAATGGTGTTGTTCTGAACCATTTTCCAGGGGAAACCCAAAGAAATATAAAAGCTTTTCCTTCATTAATAAGAGCAATTTCACTTTTGGGTACCTTGTTAATTAGTCATAGTCTTCATGTTCTTTCCCTCCCAAAAAACCCAACAAATAGCAAAAATCAAACACGCCTAGATCTTCATGGCCATGTTTCTCCCTCTTCTAAATTTACAAATTTGCAGTTGTCTCCTAAATTCATTCCTTGTACCCAAATGATATTGGAACCACCAATGAAATAATACCATATCTTATGTGCATATTGGCAGTATAATAATAGATGGCTGGTTGATTCTTCATGAATTTTATAGAGTGGACCAATTGATTAAGGTATGATGCACCCTCTTCTGAGTAGATTTTCAGTAGCAGGTATGGTATTTTGTACAGTTTCCAAAGAAAAAATTGTTACTTAGAAGGTACATGTTGAACCCAAAGGAAAGTGTATGTAACCTAAAGTTTGGGGATTATTGTTTTGCTCCATCAACCAATTGTAACATGATTTTGTTCACAATCCCTTTGGAATTTTGCATTTCAATTCATCTTGTTCATCAGTTGTTAAATCATTGCACGGTTGAACCCACTGGCGTTGGTGTGTCAAGTCAGTTGTCAAATTTAGATTCCAAAATATATTCTTGATTTAGTCTATTATAGTCAGTTTCATACTAGTTTAGGTTTAGGTAATAGAGTATAGAATCAAAGTTATCCTTGAAGATTGAAGACTACACGTAGACATCTATGAAGAACTTCACCAAAGTTTAGTATCTATGACTTGATTATTTGGAACTCGTTTTTATTTTACCTATTTATCCATCAAAGAAAAGTACTCACTCTTTGGATTAACACCTATGACGGTAAATATACATTTGTATGTACATCCCAGGAAAATTGATTCTAATGAGAATAACTATTGACCTTGATAAGGTCCTCATCTTGTAGAGAAAGAACAAAAAAATTTAAGGAGCCAAGAATCACTCAATTCCGATTATAACGAAAAAGTTATAAGTGAAATACCGAAGATGAAAAGCGCGGCTAAAAGTTTATTTCGGGTTTAGGAGAGAGAAAGGTTCCCTGAAATTTTCTTTTTGCCACAGTTCATGACCTCAAACTACGGTTCGCGGACTAAACCTCAGAAATGTGGATGAAGTCTATTATAGTGAAGTTTTTGATGTTTTCTGTCCTAAGTGAGGCAACTACTTCTCCACACACAATCAATTGTCATATTTTGTTTTGTTCTTAATCGTGCGATGTATTTGTTCTAAGAAACATTGAGATTACTTGAGATCAAAGTAATTTGTGAATATGAAACTAGTTCACGAACTAACCTCGAATGCAAGTAATAGTTGCTTCAATATCAAGCACTCTACCATTGGTAATTCACTATAAAAAGAGGATTCATATAGCTATAAAAACTATCCCTTGAAAATTGTGTATGTGATGCATAAAGTTGTTTTCTACTTATTCGGTCTTCACGAACAAGAGTGAGACTTTGAATACTTAGGTATCGTAAAACACAAGTCGCATATCTTCTAATTTGATAGTTAAAGAACCTGTTAGATGATTATAATAATCCTTGTTCATTATAAGATTTTTCTCTTCTGCCATAAGGCCATTCAATGATTATTTATCATAAACCCTAGATTTGATAGATTTCAATCTAAGATCGTATATCGATACTAGTTGGTCAAAATTTGGATTATATAGCAAACTTCACATAAGGTGTCTCACAAAAACCTTAAGAAGTTATACAAAATATTGCTAGAAAATTTATAGTTGATCTTGTGAGGTAAAATTAATTAGGTTATGAAACGTGTAAACCTTAATTGGTGTGGAGCGTCTTCTAAAGAGAATTAGCGTTCTGCTAGAATATTTACAAAAGCAACTCCTAAAGAGAATCAATGTTCTTATAGGAGTCTTATAAGTGCTTGAATACAACTGAAGCAGGGTGATTTTTTGGGTATACTTTGTCTCTATTACAACTTAAATAAGTATGTGTTCAGTCTAGACTAGTGTTTGTGGGTAAAATGAATTTCAGGGTAAATAAGTAAAAGTGAGAGTAACCTATGAGGTATACATATAAAACTTAAAACATTTGTACTATCGAAGTACTTTTTAGATTCGAGAGCTCAAAATTATGCAAAATTGGCTTAAACCAAGAATGGTCGTTCCAATCTTGTTTCGGTCACAAAGAAAGGAGAATGGTTGGTATTTTGGAGGGAAACAGAGGAAATGTTGATGTCAGAGTACCGAACTCTATTAGATGTGATAGGTATGTAATTTCTATAAAAAAGTTCTATATGTATGACTGAGAGAAAGCTTTTTATGAAAATCAGATACTCGATTCGTATGTTTTGTCTCGTACGCTCTGTATTTCCTGATTTCAATAGATTGAAGAATATATTTATAATATCAATAACCGTTCACCCTAACCTCATCAGAATTTGAGGTTGTGAAGTGGAGGTGATGGAGAATGTGTCAAAACCGTCTCCTACCTTATTTGAGGACGACTGGACGGTTACACAACTATCACTTTTCTACTTAGCTAACCGTCTAACATTCCAGATATTTTCCTTTAATGGGTGTATTGCTACATCACATGACGTAGAACGCCAGACCAATACCCTAGTGAATATCCCCCTATTTGTGATATTTTTAATTTCTCGTATGATTTCAGTAGAATTAAATATTACTTCAATGAAGTCGAAGAAGACTTGCTTAGTTAGTCAGTTGACTAGTGGCTTGTCATGCTTGACTAGTCTGATGAGTCTGGATGAGTCTGACAAGACTAGCGGGACTTGTAGAGAATAGGTAAACTAAAATAAAACGCGTATTTTATTTTATATTATTTTAAGTTTATGAGAAACAATAAGAGTTCAAATGTGCCAACCAGTATTGACAAGCTGAACTGAATAGGTGATGCTGGATACAGGCATTAAGTAGGTCGAACACTTCCTTTCATATCATCAACGAGAGGTGATGGATGGTCATGAAAGAGTAATGAAGAAATTATTTAAGTATTGATATATTTGTGTCCAGACGCTATGGTGAGCCACCCATGGTCGGCCTTCTATTAATTGTATATATGGTATGTCATATATAATAAATTGAATTTTATGAAAATATGGCTTATTGTGTTAGTTACACATTATAAACTATATGTGATCAGTCGAAGTAAGTGTGTGGCAAACTTGGTAAGTCGTTGACTTAGGAGGCTACATATAAAATGTTTGTATGTCTTTTAAGTATAAGGGAAAAATTAGGACTCCCAACTTTTAAGTAAAATTGGGACTCCAAGCTTTAGTATCTACAACGCTTATAAGTGTTGCAGAAAGGGACTTGGGACTCCAAGCTTTTAAATAAAATCGGGACTCAAAGCTTAATATTTGCAACGCTTATAATCATTGCAGAAGGAGAGTTGGGACTCTAAGCTTAGGTTATACACTCGGAGTCCCAAGGATTTTGTTGCCGCCAATTATGAAAATTATTTCATTCGACCAAGTTGGGCGGCTAACTTGGTCAGGCGAGAAGCGAGATTCCCAGCTTCAGAGGAGAAATTGGGACTCCCATTTTTATAGAAGAGTGTCCTACCAAGTGGGAGGGATAGACACGAAAAGAAGTCTGCCAACCAAGTTGGAGGGTTAACTTGGCCAGACATGACAAGAGCTATTTTAGAAAGACGTTGTAGATTCTTCATACGATGTTCGTTTTCGATGGTTAAACCTAATTTAGAATTGTAAAGACCATCTATCTCCTAACACGAAAATATTTAGGTTAGAGTTCGTTTAGATAATCAAACAAGGGAAACGATAAACGTCCAATAATATTTGAGGCGAAATTCTAACAATTTTTAAATTGTACTTCTTCTAGAATTTGGGCCATATCTCCTAGAGCGTCACTCGGAATAAGACGTCCTTTTAGTATGTTATAGTAGATGCATTGGGGAACATATTTTGTTAACATTTTTCCTCATTCTCCACCCATTGGTATGTTTTTCAAGATGATTATGACGGTACGTTAGAAATCAAGGTTTCGATCAATATTAGGGTTTCGATGTATTTCGACCAATATTGGGATTTTGGTGCGACCAATATTAGAGAATGTATTTCAAGCTCGACCAATATTAGGGACTGGATAATTGGAGCTTTAGATTTGTATTTGGCGCGACCATGACTTGGTGTTTAGACAAAGCTGTTATGCCTCAACCTAGTATATTCATGTGCAACTTGTCATGTGCTTCCATACATGCTTATGTATGCACTGTGATAAATCAATATTATTCAATTTGGGTTTGAATATTGATATAAAGTAACTCTAGGAATTCATCTGGGGAATATATCAATAGAGAAGACTCAAGTTGCTCTATATTAGTGGGTAATCCATCTAGGATCTTGAGATTTATTATGTAGAAATTATAGAATATATGGGAATATTGCAACAAGCACCAACACTACTCTAAGAATTTCATACATATATGGATAATCATTCGTACAATAATCATGATTGTATATATATACAGGGATAGACACCTATCATGACTTAGAATAATTTTAAGATTCTTTGTAGAATGAAATTATACTAAAGTTCAATATATTCTGATACCCGGGTTAAAAATATATTTTTTATGATTTTAGCCTTGGAAAAAATCCACTATTTACAGCAAAGTCCCGAGGTTTTTTTACAAGATTGTAATTTCCTCATTAACAAAATTATGGTGTGTTTGCTTTACTTTTATTTCCGCTTTAAAAAAAATTATAATTAAAGTGAAAGCAAATAAGTACGATAATCAACCTTGTAGAATTATGTTCTTGAAAAGTAGAACAAACAAGACTTTCTCTTGTTGGAATTCGGATCTTGAAAGAGATCATTCTAGGTTGTTGGAAATTGGTTTTTGAGATCGTTTAAAAAAAATTTCATATAGGTTCACTAAAGAAATAGTTGGTCTTGCACTTAGTACCCTATCATTTTCATCATCCATCAGAGTTGGTGGTTGTCTCAGAATTGCTAATGGATCTTTAACTTCTTCAATCTCAGATGTACAAGTTCCTCTTCATCTGCGCATTCCGTTCCCCAATTACCACCATTTCACTTACGCAAGCCTCTTTTTGAGTAGAAAGTTTATATAGTTTAGGAAATTTCATTTTGAAAATCAAATTGTCTTTCCAATTGGTTCACCAAAATCTGATTGAAGTGATATTTCCTATCTCCAAAGTTCGCTTGTTTTCAACCACTCTCTTCTTTTGTTGTATTCCTTTCAAAATTCCTCTTCCTTGTGGAAAACTAGAGTCTTTGATCCACATGTCCCTTGTACCTTTTCTCATCTTATTTTGAATAACTCTTCTCCAAAGTTGGTGTCACTCTTGGGTGAATCTTCATGACCATTTATCTAGGAGAGCTTTGTTGGTTAATCTTATTTTTTTTATATCCAGGCCACACATATTTTTTGGCCTACATTTTTTTTCCAAGCCACCCAATTGATCTTCCTCTTCTTTGCTGAGGAACACCATAAAAAGCCCCCTCATTTTCTTGTTTAACTTCTTTTCAACCACCACAAGAATTGGAAAGATAGAAAGGTAATAAATTGGCAAGCTTGATATAGTAGTTTTAATCAACATAACTCTACCTCCCTTTGTAAAATATCTCTTGTTCCATGGAGTTAATTTCTTCTAAAAAAATTCAATGACTGAGTCCCAAATTGTAGTATTTCTCCGTACTGTGCGCATAGGTTATCCCAAATATTTGAGTGGTAGCCTTTCAATGTTGCACTTCAGCACCTCAAAAATGGATTGTATTTTATTTTTCTGATCCAATCCTAAAAACTACACTCTTGTTCAAGTTAACTGTCAAACCACATCATATGACATATCACACACAAAGGCTGATTACGTACGTAAAATAATTTGGGGAGGGGAGGGGGGATATCTTTAGGTTCTTGGTCTTGTGGTCTACAACATGTGCGAGTACCATCATACTCACACAAAGAAGAGAATGGTCGGTCATAAGGAATCATCTGCGAAGGATAGACTCAAAGCCTTCATTTATCCTTAGTTATTTATGAGGTAAAGAAGACGGTGCTTATCTTACTCCTCATCTTAATCTTATCGACTTGCAATTAAGGTTTTGCATAGCTATAAATAGACCAACTTCTCGCATTCTAAAACAACATCAAGTTCAGAATAATAGCCTACTACAAAACTTCATCCATCTAAGAGCTTTTTTTCTGTAACTTCTCTGCAACTTAAACTTTGATCTTATCTCTTTCAGCTTTCCTCTCTGAGACCGACCGTATCTCTCTCTTGTGACTGAAGCAACCCTTGAATGGCCATTTTCTTGGTTTAGGAAAGGACTTTTCGTAATCAACCTTCGACACTCATACAAACTCTAACCACTTTTACCTCTATTACCCTTTTACGATTTTCATCATCTACAATGCCAATCTAAACATTTTTTGAATAACGAATTATTAATTGAGCTCGTGGATTTACAGAGCACATAATGAATCAATTGTTTCAGCCGACTTATTTTTTAATATTATTTAAATAATTAATTTTTAATATATACTTTTAAATTTTACATCAAAAAAGAACCCTGTTTTGGGGTATACTAAAAATTGCATGTTATACTGAAGAATGATAAAACAGGGTTATTAGATAGTAAATCTAAAATCTCTCCATATCAACAATTTTTTATTAATGGAACCCAGTGCCCATATATTATTAGTGGTTAATGATAATATTAGTAGTTAATTTTTTTGATTAGATTGGATGGATTAGACTTAGGATTACAATTAGTTTTTGAAGATGATTATAGAAATATAATTTTTTTTGAGATTTAGTTATACGAAGAACACACAAAAGTTCTGCTGGTATTTTTTTAGTCGAACCTCTGTGTTCTTCATACACGAAAAATAACAAATAGGTTTGGCTGGTATTCTTTCAGACGAACCTTAGGCTGGTACTTTTTAAACTGAACCTTTGTGTGTTCTTCATATACGATGAATAAATAAGAGGTTCGTTCCTGTTATATCTAATTTTAAGATATATGTATGTACTTGAATTTTATAGGAATAAATATGATTAACTGTGAAACAATAATATTAAATGATGTCCATAGTTGTCATTGTAACAATGAGTAATCTAATTTCATAAATTTATATGTGGATTTTTTTAATTGAAACTATTGGTTATCATTCTGGTTATGTATGGATACATATGCAGAAGCTTTTTATTAGAAGCCTTATATAGGGTCTTCCCATTCCAATAGAGGGGTTTCCCATGCTTGAAGGCTAACCCAAATTTTGGATATGGGATATCATATACCAATAGTAAATGTCCACATTACCCTTGTCTTCACAAAAAGTCTAACTTGCCCTCTTCAATTCATTAAAACCTAACGGTAGACATTCTTCTCCATTAATCGGTTTCTATTCCTTCTCCATTTCCCCTTCCTTCTCCATTAAAATTCATCGTCTTGGATTAATCGTCGATTCGAAAATTTATAACGCCGATCAAACGAAGAAAACCTAACTCATCAAGATCACTAACTCTACTAAAGGTATAGAATGTAGCAGTGATTTGAATCCAAAACAATCAAACGAAGAAAACCCAACTCATCAAGAATTAGGTTTCCAGAAACATTTACGGTTGGGTTCGATTGGAATCCCAACCGTAAATATATGTTCTCAAGAACTTACGGTTGGGAACCCAACCGTAACTGGTTTCTTTTAAATTTTACGTTCATGTTATTTAAATACCCAACCGTAAATCAGAAGGAAGGAGATGAAGATGATATTTTACGGTTGGGTTTGATTCTAAACCCAACCGTAAACTATTTTGCACTCAAAGAAAAATTTGTACTTACGGTTGGGTTCGATTCTAATTCTCAACCGTAAATTATCCTGGATAGTTCAAATTTTTTGTTTTGAAGATTATTTACGGTTGGTTTCGATTGTCAATTCCCAACCGTAAATTCTCCTGGTTAGTTCAATTTTTTTCTTGATGATTATTTACCGTTGGGTCGGATTGTCAATTCCCAACCGTAAATTCTCCTGTGTAGTTGAACTTTTTTTTGTTGATTCTTTACGGTTAGGTTCGATATGTGTAACCCAACCGTAACTGGTGCAACAAATACCCATGCACATAATGCGTTACGGTTGGGTCCTATGCTAAAATCCAACTGTAAAACTGTTACGATTGATTGTTCCGCCATGAAAATACGGTTACGGTTAGATTAGGATGAACACCTAACCGTAATTGTTAGTTACGGTTCGGTACGATGCTGAAAACTCAACCGTAAAACTATTACGATTTGGTTTTCCGCCATGAAAGTACGGTTACGGTTTGGTTAGGATGAACACCTAACCGTAAATGTTGTCTACGGTTTGGTTCGACAAGAAAACTCAACCGTAATGTTCCCTGAATCACAAAAAAAATCATATTTTTAACGTAATTTTATCAAATTTGAGCCATAAAAAGAACAAGAGTTTAAGTTAGAGGTATACCTGACTACTCTGGTTGAGTGAATCAAAATCTAAGGTTTTTAAAAAAACTACAAAAAATTCTCTTTCATTTTTTCTACTTTTTCTTCCCACCAAACCAAAAAAAAGAAAAATTTGATTTAATTTAATTAAGTATAAGATTATTTCAGATTAATTATTATTAACCTAATCTATTAACTAAGTAGTTTTACTAATATTAATTAAATAGGGGTAGTTTAATCATTATAAAAATATAATGGATAATGGGTTTTTAAAATTCATACATAGTGTCCCTATTTTATTTTCACATAAAAAACCCCTCTATTGGAATATAAAACCCCTATATAAAACTTTTTTTATTATCTTTCTAGTTTGTATACCATTTTGCGTATCCTCTCTTAAATTGTCCATTTATTATCAAGATTATACTTTTTCAGTTGAACCTGAGTACAAATGGTTTTCTTTCAGCCGAACCTCTGTGTTTTCTTAGCTTAATAGGGAAATTAGGTTGAGGTGCCACCTATGGTTTATTCATGTGCCTAACACCTAACTAAAAAGAATTTAAATCTAAGCCCCATATTATTAAATGATAAAATCTAACGTATTGAGAACAAGATGAGACGAAATCAAACTATAAAACAAGTTCTAATCATCACATCCATCACACACGGAGAATGGATGAGGAACTAAAATATTTCCAATCTGAGTTGACTAACAAAACAAAATCGATTTAATCAGCCATCAATCTACGATAATACATCTTAAAAAAAAAAACACGAAAGATAGATTCAGAAAAACAGTTTAAATGATAAATTGAAATCAAATCTTACTGAAAATTGGGTGAAGATTCAGAAACATCATCGATAGATATAGAATCAGAGATCGATTTCCCCCTATTCGTAATACATCGGCAGCCATGAACAACATAGAAAATCTTAAAATTATTTTAGTCGAAGAGTGAGAAAATGTAACTGAAAATGAAACCAATAGTTGTTTTCGTTACTTATATATTTTGCGGCTTTTTTAACGTTATAAAATTATCAAAAGTGAAAATTTTATTAATAAGTCTTAAATTTCAAAAAATCTTGGGCCTAAAGTAATAACAACAATTTTCAATTGACCCTAATAAAAATAATGAAAAAAATCGAAAAAAAAGTTTCTTTCGCATTTAGGGGTTGAGAGTGTATGCTCTATTTTGTGGGATTTTATGGGGTTTTATAATGTTGAAGTAGCTATCATATAATTGTTTTTGGTATACTCCAAAACAGGGTTTTCAGGAAAAAGTTTTATGAATTTAGAAATAATTTAGATTTCAATTTTCAAACTTTAGAAAATTAAGAAAAATATTTTAATTTTTAAAATTTAGAAAAATAAATCAATTTTTTTATATGCTCTCTTGATTAACTTTCAAATTTAATAAAAATGTATGACTAGCTCACTTGTTATGTTGTGTTTAATGTTTGGAGGTTGTAACAACATCCTCGTGAGATTCATTAATGTTTGGGTCCGTTACATTTACATGCGTTATCTCGATGAAACGGATATAGACCTAAATTTGGATCCTAGTTGCACACTAGAATCATAATCATCATCTCCAAACATAATTGGAATTTACAAAAGGGAGAATAGAATTTTAAGCCAAAAAACGCAATTTCAACAAAAAAACAACAACAAAGGATACGTGAAAATAGTAGTTCGTCAAATCATACAAGTTTTGCGTCACAACATCTGTTACATAAATGACCGACACATGATAGCGTAGTCTCATCATATTCATACCATGAACAAAGAAATGACAAAAAAGACAATAGCTACTACAAGATGTGCTCCATGCAGACTTCCCACAGATTTATCATCCCTTGCTGCTGCTGAAGGTGTTGCGTTGGATGATGATGAACTTGGAGTTGTTGGTGAAGCTACAAAAATAATAATATAAGTAAAAAAAAAACGAAAATTTTAATGTCAAAATACTGAAGAGATTTTACAGAATATAATACCTGGTGATGATATATTTGTGAAAAATGCGTAGTCAGGAGAGGTTGGAGATAAGTTGAGAAGTTCTGCCAAAACAAACAACAAGCACCATATTATGAAACTATGAGAATAAGAATGAAAGAAGAAAATAGCTACTAGTACTAGTACTTACTAGGGCATTTGTCAACACTAGTATCAGCTAGTTTGCAAGCAGATGGGAGTGCAAGTAACCTGTCTTCTTTAAGACCCATATCTTTAAGTGAAGCTTCACCTTTGTGAGTTTCTAAGATGATATAACATAAACAAACCGCTTGATGTTGTCTAATGTCTTTCACAGCTGAACAACACTCTGGTGTTGGTGTTGGTCCTTTACCTGTTCCAAATGTTAGACATGCACCTACTTTTCCAAATTGACTAGTACATTGCTCTTGAATATTAGGTGGTGTTGCATCTGCTGACAAAGCTGGTTCAAGCATTATCAAACCGCATAACACAAACAAAGCTGTGACAATCTTCATCATCATAATATGATACTGAAATAGTACTACTGTTCTTATCTTTCTCTTTTAGCTCTATAAACTTTGATGGATGCTCAAGGAAACTATATATGAGTTTGATATAACTATTCAACAGATCATACAAGAAATGAGAATAGAGGCATGGATCCTGACAGAGAGGGAATGAGATTAAATGGGTGTGGTGTGGTGTGGTGTGGTGTGGTGAGAGAGAGGTGCAATAAATTTGGGAAGGTGGTTGCAAACTTTGCCATGACCTAATAATATTAATGAGTCTCTATATGCAGTTGTGGAAGCTTTCTCTCAAAGTGGAAAACATTAGGGAGACTTTTGCATTGTCAGTGGTCAGCAATTTCAGAAACTAGTATAAGCTAGAGTACAACAGGCCATGAGGCCATGGGTGGCATAGTGTTTAATGATCCTCCTTGTGCTTGTCTGTAGCACATGCAATGTGACACTTGCAGTTGCAGTTTTATCATTTATATCCCCCTGTAACTCATTACTTTCTTTCAACGAACTTTTTAGCTGTCATATTATTTTCACTTCTTAGTAAAATTCTTAAAACGAAGAGATTAGATAAGGAGGGACCTCTGATATGAAACTAGACTTCAGTTTTTTGTACTATCTTATTTCTTTTTTTATACTGTAAGAAAATTACATTTGGAGCGGGACTGATACAGGAGGCTCTACTAGCCAATCTGGACTTGGGACTCAAACCAAACTAGTACTAATCTGAGCCTATATTATGCACTTGTTCACTATTCAAACATAAAAGCTAAATTCATAAACGTACAGAAGAGGAAAATAGAAAAGTTTAAACACGAAGAAATTGAGAGATTTAGAGAGAAAGGTTAGCCAAATCGAAAATTCTCGAGACAGCTTTGCACCAAGACTTCATTCTTGTCTTCCTTTGCTCCTTACCCAAGTTGGGTTGGAAAGTGGTTGATTTCTCGTCTTTACCTTGATCAGCAAATACATCATTTTCAGTCCAAACTCCGACGGCTAGTCCAGCAGCATATGCTGCTCCAAGAGCTGTTGTTTCAATGTTATCTGGTCTCACCACTGGACATCCCAACAAATCCGCCTGAATTTGCATCAATAGGTTGTTAGCAGTGGCTCCACCGTCAACTTTAAGAATAAAATCACCATTCTCATCCTTCACTTAACCTTTTTCGCCAGCATCTTTGTGCATTGAGTCTACCACATCTTTAACCTGAAAACATATGCTCTCTAAAATGGAACGAGCGATGTGAGCTTTGTTAGTAAATCTTGTGATTCCGATACAAATCCCACGTGCATCGTCACGCCACCATGGAGCAAACAGACCATTGAAAGCTGGAACAAAATGAACTCCGCCTGTGTGTTTTCAACTTCCTTGGCTAGTTCTTCAATCTCACTAGAACTCTGAATTGTACCAAGACTATCTCTAAGCCACTGAACTGCCGCTCCAGGAATCGCAATTGAACCCTCTAACGCATAACTCGGCAGTGCATTAGGACCAAGTTTATAAGCTAGAGTAGTCAGTAATCCATTGGTTGAAGTGATTAATTCCTCGCCAGTATTTAATAGTATAAACAATCCAGTTCCGTATGTGCACTTCGCATCACCTTTCTTACATCCCTATCCAAGCATTGCAGCATGTTGATCGCCAAGACATCCAGAAATTGGAACACTGGTAACTGGCCATCCTGTTCCAATTTTACCAATAACTTCAGAGTTGCTAACAATTTTTCGTAAGATTTTTATTTGAATTCCCAAGGTTTTCAGCGTAGGTTGATCCCAATTCAAGATTTTAATGTTCACGAGCATCGTCCTAGCCGTATTTGAAACATCCGTAACATGTAAATCGGGTTCAGTTTGTTTCCCACTACCGAAACCTCTAGTGAGATTCCAAATCAACCAAGTATTAATTGTTCCATACAGAGCATCCCCTGTTTCTATAGCTGCTTTCACTTCTTGTACATTTTCCATTAACCACAAAAGTTTAAGTGCACTAAAATAAGTACATAATGGTAATCCACAAGTTTCGACAATCTCTTGGAAATACTAGTCGTTCGAACATCCATCCAAACTATGGCATTATAAAGAGGTAATCCAGTAGATTTGCTCCAAACAAGAGTAGTATCTCTCTGATTTGTGATACTAATAGCTTTCAATCCTCCTTGATGAACATTATATCCATCAGCAATTGCTTTATCAAGAGCTTTCACCATGCAAAGCCTTACAGTTTCTAATATCTCCATTGGATTGTGTTCAACCCATCCTGCTTCAGGATAGTATTGAGTGAATTCAACTTAATGAGAAACAATAGCTTTAGCAGACTTATCATAGATTACAAATCTAGTTGTGATTACCAAAAATCTTACATCTTTGGATCACAACAAATAAAATTTGAATCATATAAAAGTTTAATACCTTATCATAAAATCAACTCATATTAACATTTAGAAGATGATAATCAATCAAATCAAGTAATAAATTGACTCAAGCATTTAACGTGGTTCGACAATCCAATTGTCTACATCCACGGGTAATAAAGATCTGTTAACTTTTATTATTCATCATCATAAGTTACAAGAAAATTGATATGCCATAAAATCATAATCATGTTAATTAAAGAATAACTGAATTAAAAATTTACACAAGTCTCATACCTAAACTCTGTTGTTTTGATTCTATACCTTATGTCCAATTTTTCTCCAGAATTTTCAGTCCCTTTTTTTGTTTATGAGCTTGGTATTTATAGCCAAATTGATGGGTCCCTCTAATTTACCTTTCCACCTATTTATTCTTATCCATCCTTGGAGCGAAATGTAATCCCGCAAAACTTATTTGTACTTTCCGCAAGACTTGATCATGCTTCCCGCAAGATTTAGCATGTGCTTTGCTTATTTCTCTCAGTTTGTCACTAAATGTCCCGCAACTCTTTTGTGGACTTGCGTTCAAGTTGTTGTTTTTGGATTTGGATGAACGTTGCGGTCTTATCAGAGTTATAGCATGTCTGACACGTAGTCCTTGAAAGTGATTTGTCATGCTTTAGTCCTTTTTGTTCCGCAACTTATAAAGTTGATACGTGTCTCTCAATGCTCATCATTACTCTTTATTGTGCTAGGCTTTCCCGCAACCTGGGTGTCAGGCAGGCAGCAAGGCTATCTGTTTCGAGCAGTGTGTCTTGCTTTCCCGTAACCCAGGTGTCGATCATGCATTAACGCTGTCAGGTTCAAATCTTATCGAATTTTCAGATGTCAGTTCAGTGGTTCTCAAAAGGTTTTGTTTCGGTGTTTCTCATCTCATCGTAACTCGTTACTTCTCAAATAGTTTTTGGACACGCGTAGCTTGGAATTTATTCCCTCACAATTTGCCCCTTTTTTTCTTTCAAATTTTGACACCTGCAATAACTTCTCTTTCCACGCTTAGTTTCAATTTCTTCCGACTTTTTCGCTAGCAGTAACGTCTTTTCCCACGTTTTTGTCAATTGGAGGTTTCGAGGTAATTAATTCTCTGATAAAGTTTCTCCCTTTTTTGGTTTTCGACGGTTCGTCCGTTTCAGCTTTCTTCTATTTAATGTTAGTCATATGCCTCATTCTATTCTTTATATCATTTGTCTTCTTCTCCTTAAAGTTTTTGTGCTTTTCATTCTTCTGAGCTTTTCAAAAGATTCTTCAGCGTCTTTTCATTCTCCCAAACTTCTGTGATCAAGAACTTTTGCATTGGGATCAAGTTTTCTATTTACTCAATCATTTGATTCTTTTCTGTCTTCAGTTTCATTACAGGTAATCTTCTTGAGTTTTTCTTTCATGTGCTTGTTCATCTTTTTTACTGAATCCTTTTAGAGTAAACAGTGATGATGATAATACTGATGATGTTCTCATTTCTATGTTTATTATTTATTGGAGTGAATGATAATGATGATGATGGTGATGGTGATGAATTTATTTTGAAGCTTGATTACTTTATTATGATTCTTTCTTTTTCTTGATTACAAAATTGTTGCTGGTTGGCATTCTGATTATGCGTTCACCTTGCTGTTGTTCTTATTTTTGTTCATGGTGTATTTATCTGTTCTGGTTTTCTCATGTAGATTAAAATTTATCATGGCTGGAAGAAATGATGGTAAAGTTACTGGTGATGCTTCTCATCAGGATGATCATTCTTTGATTAGAAAGTCATCCCGCTTCCCTATATCAAGAGGTCATCCTTCTGACTCTTCAAAGCCTGCAAGTGTTCCTGTTGCTGCCAGCAATCCTGCTCCTAAGAGCAAATGGTCTCATGAAAGTTGTAGCTTTAGGTTCGTGAACCTTGAGGAATTCAAAAGAAAACATCATCTTCGCCGATTCAAAGTCTCCTTCTATGATCAGGGTGAAGATGAAATTTCAATGGAAATGATGGAAGGGTTTGATTACAGCAACAACAAGTTATTAATTCTTACGGGAGCGTTAGAAGCAGGCCTTCAACTTCCTTTGTATCAGAGCGAAAATCCTTTTCAATTTGAGGTTCTCACCAGCCGCAACCAATCCCAACATGGCTTAATCCGATCCGTCACTCAATATAATGGAAATTGGTGGCGCGTCCTGGACGAATGTAGCATGCGGAGCCAAGGAAGAACCAATTTCACCTGTTACGTTCCTAACCCTGCGGAACGTAAACATTACACAGTTGAGAACTTTCATGCTACGCATGTGGACAACATTCCCGCAAAGAATTACAAGAAATAGAGTGTTGGCCCGGGCCGCAAAGGTGGTGAGGGATTCCGCTTGCTAGCGGAAATTGATAATTCCAAGCTGAAATATGTTCCAGGGACCCAGATTCCCTTAAAGGAAAAAATCCGCGAGGATCACGATTTCAAATGGTACCGCACCCCTCTTGTCATTGAGGGTTCATGGGTCTTCGGGTTCGTCCCATTATAATTTAGCTTATAATCTTCTTACGCGTTTTGATGGATACTGCCTTGGCGACTAAATTTTACCAATTTTATTTTTCCACTTGTCACTGTGGTACGCAAAGCTTCTCTCTATCTTTTTCTATCATACTCTATATGTTCCTTAATGGTTAAATTTTTTCTCTGGTGGTTAAAATTTATTTTTTTTTTAGCCGCAAACTGATGAGAGTGCAAAAGGTGACGCGGGAGTGAAGCGAAAAGCCGCAACCCCCGTAGAAAAGGTATTGTTTTACCCTAATGAATTTTAATAATCCTTATGAATTTCGCTTAATGAATTCTTGCGGTTCATTAATAGGGTCGGAAGAAGGTTAAGGGTGTACCCCGGGCTTCCACTGATAGGGAAGAGGGAGAAATTCAAGATTCCCCCCTTCATCATCCAATCTTGAGAGGTGAAGGAAGCTCCGCTCCAGAGAGACGGGAAGAAGAGAAGAACATACCTCTTCAAATAACAAACTTTGAGTCTGCGAAACAAGTTGGTGTTGTACAAGAAATTTCAGATGCTGCGGTTAATTTCTCGCACCAAGCTGTTGTTCCTGATCCTACCTTCTTTCTCCAATTCACTCCTTTAGTTGTTGATAAGCCACTTGAAGCTTCCTCAAGTGAAGATGATTCAACTGAAGAGGATCGCATTACTCAAGGTGATCCTAAAATTACTTCAACAGAAGTGGATACGCGAGCACCTGCTGCGGAAGCAGATGAGTTAGCATATTCTAGAGCAACGAGTGGTGTGCCCGTAAATACTATGGTAGAAACTTCTCCTACCGTTGTTAATGTTGCGAACGCGATTGTTGCTGATGCATCTCAGCCAGATAAAGAAATCCCGCACAAGAGTAAAGGCAAGGGGATTGCAGAAGATTCAAGTCTCTTGAATAAAGAAGAAGAAACCTTCCATTGGTTCATGTCAAATGAGCTTTTATCTGTTCCAAGCGATTCTTTGTCGGTGGATTCGGAAAGTGCTTCGGTTTCACGCTTGCGAAAATTCATGAAGTTTGTACCATACAAAATGGTTAAAGATGCTTGGCTAAAAGGTCAAGGTCAACCTGTTGACCCACATTCCGCATTAACGAACCTTCTTATCTTGCGAAAACAATTGAGCTCGCGGACGGAGAAGTATATTCTTTCCCGCAACAAGCTCTTCTACAGGTATTCTTATTATCTTTATACCCTTTGATTTCTTCTTATTTTTAGTTTAATTACAACTTTAATTCTATAATTTGCAGCTTGCGCGGGGTCAAAACGCCGCACATACAACGTATAAATTCTTCAAAGCGCGGTCCACGATGAGGGAGTCCCAATTTAGGACTATAGAGAATGAAGCTTTGGGTTTGAAGCGGGAAAATGACGTGCTCCGCCAACAATTTCTTAATCTTCAGAATCAAGGTTTAAACTTTTCCTCTCGTTATTTTTTCTTATTTTATTTTACTTGTTTCTGAATTACTTTATGGGATCAGCGGAGGATTCAGAACTTATATCTAGGATGCGGCGTAGAAATACGCAGTTGAGAGATCATGTAGTGAGGGTTAACAATGAGATTGTGGAGGTCAAGACAAGATTTAACGACCTTGTCGATAGTCATGATTCGGTCACATTGAAGTACAATGAATTATAATTGTAGCATCGTCTTTTATACGGGGAGAAAATCCGCAAGAAAGTGGAATTTGAGGCTACTTTATGATGGACTAAAGATTGCATTTTTGAAGCACGGGCTCAATCTAAGAGATTAGAAGAAGAGAACCGCAAACTTTGTGCTGAACGTCTGAATATCCTTGCGGGACTTTCTCGTTCCGGATCATATCACAATTCTCAATTTTCCTCATACATAGCTCAGCTTATTAAAGACAGAGACAACTCGGCTTCAGAAGCTCATGCCAAAGGAAAAGCCCTTGCGGACGCTCAAGCTAAAATCCGCAGTTTATCTAATTCTGTACTTCATCGTGAGAGCGACATTTTTCGTTTGCATAAAGAAGTAGCAAAGTGTACCTCTAAATTAAATCGATTGTGGAATAATGAAGCAGAGTTAAATCAGTGTCACCAAAATCTTCAACAACTCACTGCCAATTATATATATGAGGTTTTTCAATAGGATTTTTTATGTACTATTTTCTAAATCAAAGTCTGTACCCTTTTCCATATTTATACCATTTTCTTTTGGTGACTCTGTTGCTCTTTGATTCTAGAAATAGAACATAGATCATGTAGAACCAATGAAGACTGAGATACAATTTACCCCACCATCAGAAATAGCAAAAATATTGGCAGAACTTCAAGAAACTGGGCAACGCAGGCAAGCACTGGTTGCACGCATAACACTGCTTATACCAACACCCAATAATGATGACGTTGATGGTCATGGTGATAGAAGGACAACGTGAGAAGGAAATGGGCATGGTAATAGGGTGCTACAACACCAAGTTATGCACCAAGACGATGGAGGGGAGAATTCACCAAGGAATCTCCAAGGCGAGCGTAACTCACGGACACACTAATTTACGCCACAAGTACCTCTCGAAGTGAATACATGAACTGTACCAAAGCCTTGGATGAATAGATGAAAATGTTGAAGTACATCGAAAATTGATATAGTCTTGAAGCTAACTCGCGCTGCTATATTATTCAATCACCATTCACATTATATGTGACCAAGCGATCAATACCTGCACTATACAAATCTTAAAATTTTAGATTGTTTGATGGGAGAAGTAACGCAATGGAGCACCTACATCGATTCACAACTGATGTTGAATGAACGCGCAACAAAGGAGCATGTATGCTTAAGGGAAGTTGGCAAGTCGTTTACAGGAGACGTCTTTACTCGGTTCATCACTTTACCCCAGAATAGCATCGAAACTTGGAAAGAAATTCAACAAACGTTCATGTAAAACTTTTATTCTAAGTCAGTCAAGATTTTTATTTCTTACCTTTGTAAAATCAAATACAAAGTGGAGAGAAGTATCAGTTGTTTGTTAAGTGCTTTCGAGTGGAATACTTGAAATGTAATATTGTCATCCCAGAAGACGAGTTGGTGAATGAGTGTATTGCGTGTTTACCCTTGGAGACACGACGTTTGTTAGAAAATGTAGGCATCGAGAAGTTTGCGGGCCTATAAAAAGCCTACGCAAGAACATATGCAACGGAAGAAGAGATTCACTACAAGGAAAATGGGCTTAAACGTCTAAAATCTTAGTAAGAGCCCGGAAAACTAGTCGCTTAAACTGTTTAAGCGTCTAAAATTGCAACTGCCAGAAATTTTGGTGGCAATAAACATGTGTCCACTAATATTTAGCAACGAAAAAATATACTTAATCGCTAGATCCTTTGTTTCAAGTAATTTATAGCAACTAAAATAGTGATAATGTAGCTATTTACTTTGAGGCACCGACTCGTAGCAACAAAAAAAAAAAGTGGTTGCTCAAACCTTTCTCAGCAACTAGGTTTGAGTCACAACCAAATATGTTTAATTGCTAGATCCGTTTTTCAAGTAATTTATAGTAGCTAAAAGTTGATCATGTAGCTATTCAGTTTGAGGCACCGACTTGTAGCAACAACAGAATAAATTGGTTGCTCAAACCTCTCTCAGCAAGTAAGTTTGAGCCACAACCAAATATGTTTAATTGCTAGATCCTTTGTTCAAGTAATTTATAGCAACTAAAAAAGTGATCATGTAGCTATTTACTTTGAGGCACCGACTAGTAACAACAACAAAATAAATTGGTTGCTCATACCTCTCTCAGTAACTAAGTTTGAGCCACAACCAAATATATTTAATTGCTTGATCCTTTTTTCAAGTAATTTATAGCATTTGAAAGTTGATCATGTAGCTATTCGTTTTGAGGCACCGACTTGTAGCAACAACAAAATAAATTGGTTGCCCAAACTTCTCTCAGCAACTAAATTTGAGCCACGACCAAATATTTTTTAATTGTTATATCCTTTTTCCAAGTAATATGTAACATCTAAAAAAGTGGTCATGTAGCTCTTTACTTTGAGCCACATACTCGTAGCAACAGAAAATTAATTGGTTGCTCAAACAGGGGTCAGCAACTAAGTTTAAGCCACCGCCACCATTTTAAAAAACAAATCAATTTTTGAAGTAGAAATTTAAGATCTTAATATTAATCCAATAGTGTTAGAAGAGTTGTTTTCATCCTTTGTTGCTTTCCTGAGTTCAACACCAAAGCTTGCATATTATTGTTGCTTTGGGTTTCAGGATGATTAAAGAGGAAAAAAAAGGAAAATAATATGGACTTAACGTGAATCGAACACACAACCTTCTAATCTAGAGTCAAACAAACACGCTCCAATTGCGCCACAGATCCTATAGTTGACAACTCACCTGACATAAACGAATTACTATCTATGAATTGTTCAACCTTGTAACTACAACAATTACAAATTTAACATTTACAATCATCCATGATAAGAAAAGATAAGGATCTATTTACATGGTTAGAATGACATTATATTGAAATTTTAGTACCATTTTTCGTATAAAATCCAAACGCAAATGAATTTTAAGCTAACAATTCGTAGGCAAAAGAATATGTGTGGAATCATCTTCACACAAATCTATACAAGCAAGGGCAATTTTAGACCAACGTTAACAGAAATGTTGTTTGCCGAATATGATTTTGAACTGCTCTAATTAGAATGTTCTAAAGGGTTGAGCATACTCAATCCTTGTTATGCTTTCCTGCAAAAAATGCAGGTTGTGAAGGAGATGCTGGAGTGATTGAGTAGTTAATGAGCATCAAAAACAGAAGACATGGTGGGTCTATCTTCGATATTATCTTGCACACATAAAAATCCAATATGTATACATCAGCTCCAAGGGTGTACCTTCTCTTCAATTTTTCCATGCCTGCATTTAGGAAATGTGAAGAGGTTAGTTGCATATTGACAGGGGTATTTCATCAATGACAGGTTCCTACTTACCATGCTAGGTGTGGTCAACCACTATCCATAACAACAACACCTAAGCATCCAACATGCATTTGCAACTTTAGGGAGTTCTTTTAGTAGTTGCTGGTTTCCCACTGCCGCCATTTCCAATCTATGGCTACAAAACACCTAGATCAACCACCAAAACATCAATGACACCAAATATCATAGATCTTTAGAGCGTTATACATTGTTAGCCTACACTTAGTTTATAATTGACGTCAGATGTATTGAAAGCAGATTTTGACGAAGTAATGTGCAGCTTAATGGGACTGTTGACCAAATCATAACAAAGTCTGAGGCTCGGCTATGTGTCTGAATACTGGTCTAGAACCACTGAACGTATTTAGAAAAAATAAGCTATGGAGTAAAAATCAAGATGATAACTTGAATCCTAAAGTTAAGGAACTAACACAAACAGAACCCGAAGGGTAGTTGTATACCTTGTAGGCTTGAGATGGTGTAAGTACATAACGCTTGCATCTCCATCTCTTCTTCTTTTGGATACGGAGTAGAAGAAGTTCTGACTTCTGCCGTTGGATGGAAAGGGTGCCATAAGAAAGCTACAATGCAAATCAACTTTTAAAAGATATAGCTAAACTGGATATTAGCATGAATCAAGTCTAAGTACAGATGGGGCTCTAGGTAATGATGAAGAGTGGCTTTTAGGCAAAGAACTTATCATTTATCATTGAGCTTTTTTCTGCTTCTGTAGACAATTTTCACTCCACAGCTTCCAAGTTTCTTATCTTCCGATAATTTTTCTACAATAGCACCTATGTGGTATTAGTAAACATTACAAGAGCGTACATAAGACACAAAACCTGGGGAACTTTAAATTACTGCGAGTTTCTTTTTTCACTCTACATGAAAGAAAAAAGGAAAGGAGATGAGATGAGATACCTCCATTTCTGCAGTATATATTGCAAGGTGCCAACTATGAACTATCAGCAGTGAAAACATTGTCGAGGTTAGAGAATCAACTTCCACAGAAGCTGTACAGTATAAATTTAACATACCCATGACTACTCCCTGAAAATATTGACTTAGCATCAGAACTCCATGCAACACTTAGAACATGCCCTGCAATGAAGAAAATAAAATAATAAAATCTCAATGGACAGTATAAATTTGAATGCATCCATCGTTGTACTGATTTTGACAGACATTTTTTTTATTTCATGATTATAATACCTGACGACTAAGTGTAGACTCGAGCGTTCAAAATTTGGATCAGCAATGAACACAAAAGAAAAGATAAACTCCAATTGTCCGTGCCCAAAGATGATAGATTTATATTTATATATCATTACCTTCCCATCAACAACTGCTTTCCTAATTACAACTACATAAACACAACTTTAAAAAAAATCAACAGAACATGCCGGATTCACAACCAAAATCCACAAAATAAAATCCACACCACATTCCTCGCCCAAAATCTGGAAAACCATTCCTACTCCTTCGTTTCCATAAAGGCAGCCTTCTCTTCATACTTCACTCCAACAACAAACCTGATGCTAACCTGCACAATATCACCATGCAGATACGCAAATCAAGTTCATGAATATCATCGCCATCAGAATTGACTACCCCAGTTTACATACACCTCAACCCAAGTAATACTTGTTTCAGATCATAAGCATCATATTCATTAAACTCTAGTGGACTGTCTTTGTGCTCAGAAAGAATCAATGGACCGCAAGGTACAATTTGATAGCATTTAAGTCATATATCATCGCCAATTAGACTGTAGTATACATATCTAAGTGCTGATTCAATTAGACCATAATCTAAGTGTCAATTAACAACAGTACTGTATTTTGAGCTAATAAAATCAAAATTATTAAAGAACCCAAAATGAGAAAAATATGGAAAATTGTAGGAAATGAAAATTTTGGTACCTTAGGGTTTACGATGGTTGCATTCTGACGTGTGAATCACAGTCCATCTCGTCGTTAGACTCTTCAAATTCCATCAAATCATCGTCATCACTAGTAGTATAGACACTTTCAATATCAGCATCCTCTAGATCAACAACAGTCGCACGACCTTGTTCTGGCGCAACATAATTGATGGTTTCATCAGGAACATCAGTCCTACCCCAATGAAAATTATCATCATCATCCTGCTGCGGTTCACGTTGGACATCTTCTATTGAATAAGTCGAGTACAAATCCTGGGCTGCTTCACTCGGACTCATATCTGTATTAATATCACGTACCGGCATATCGTAATAGTTCCGCGGTTTTTGTTTTATCACGGTTTTCCATTGGGACCCCTTTTCTTCGTTCACATACATTACCTGTGATACTTGAGATGGTAACACATATGGGTCATCTTGCCAACAACTTATGGTTTTATTAACAGCCGTAACAACCCCATTATAATATTTCTTGCATCCCCTATCACTATCTACATCCCGCCATTCACATTTAAAAAAGAACAACACGGAAGCTACCCACATACCTCAGCTCTACAATATCTGTTAGCACTCCAAAATAATCCTTCTCGATGGTTACACATACTCCAGTGTTTTGTGTAGCTCTTCGATGCTCCCAACGTTTTGTATGAAAGCGGTACCAGTTGACTGTGTAAATGTTGAAAGCCAAAGCTTCTTGACAAGGACCTCCAGCCAATGATAATAGTTCTTCAGACACCTGACCGGTCTCTTTGTGCAGTTGGGTAATCTGTTCATTACAAAAAAAATCTCACCAAAGTCATAAATTTGACTGTGTAGCGAAATAAACATGTTAATAGTATTGAATTGAGACTCACTTTCCACTCAAACCATCTAGGAAATTCTTCAGTGTGTTTTTTATGTGCGTTTCTAGTTCCTTCGAGAATAGATTTATGTTCACTGTATATAATGTCGTAACAAAATTATTCAAATCACATGTACATGAGAACATTCTCAGACTCTAGCATTTTTAGAACTGTACATAAGGAAAAATAGCAAGTAGAAAACACGTACTCCTCATATTGGTACACTTCATCACAATTCTTGAAAACAGCGAATTTCATTTTGTGGAAATCTTCCTTTGAAATTGACGCCACATGCTTCTTACCTTGAAATACACCGGCTTGTCTAAAAACAGACAACTTATTAACTGCTGATTGAAATCGAGTGTTATCATCGTTTCTACTAAGTTGATTAAACTGCGTAGGTACACTATTCAAATGGCGCTCAACAAAAACGAGAGCTTCTTCTAATATTTTCCCTTCCGCCATCGAGCCTTCTGGATGGGCTTTATTCTGCACATATCTCTTTAACTTCCGCAAGTACCTGATACATAGCATAGAGAGAACTTTATGTGTTCACAGACATACATAGATCACAGAATTGCAACTGCGACTAGTATGTGTTCAGAAATAAGGTAAACTTTCTAAGGAAAATGACAATGATAATTCGTACCTCTCAATCGGATACATCCAACGATACTGAACTGGACCACCAACCTTTGCTTGTTCTGGTAAATGAATGGGCAAGTGCATCATCACGACAAAAAAAGATGGGGGGAATATCCTTTCTAACTTGCACAATGTGATTGCAATATTGTCTTGCAGTGCCTTTAAATCAGCTATATTAAGGACCGTAGCACACAACACTTTGAAAAACAAACATAACTCAATCAATGCTTCACACACTTCATCTGGAAAATTTCCACGAATTGTTATCGGCAACAAATGTTCCAATAGAACATGGCAATCGTGAATTTTTAGACCTATAAGCCTCCGCTCTCTAAGGTTCACACAACGAAAAATGTTAGATGCATACCCGTCTGGAACCTTAATATCCTTCAAAATTCTACAAAATGAATCCTTCTCAGTATTCGACATCACGTATGAGGCGTTTGGCACCTTATATTTATCCCCTATTCTCGTCGCCCATAAGTCCTTCCGTATACCCAGCCTCTGTAGGTCAAATCGGGCTTTCATATTGTCTTTTGTCTACCCATTGACCTTCAATATAGTCACCATCAGAATGTCACAAACATTCTTCTCGATATGCATCACATCAAGACTATGGAACAATAAAATCGAGCTCACGTAAGGTAATTCCAGCTGGAAAATGCTTATCTTCTTCCAATTGTGATCAAAGGGTATCTTTTCTAATATCTTTTGTTGATTGTCATTCTTACCAAACTCAACTTGCTCTAACTGATTCAATTGCTCAAGTATTTCATCCCCCCTTTAATAGCTTTGGTGGTTGGCGATTCTCTTTTTCTCCATTGAAGGCCGCCCTGTGATTGCGCCATTTATGATCCATTGGCAAGAAATTGGCGGTGAAACGTGTAACACCACTTACCTAAATATCACATTTCGACAAAATTATAATAGTTTGGCATAAAAGGAAAGCAATCAAAAATAAGTACAAGTTTAGCTCTTACCTCCGTTGGTTAACCAAAGTGAACATGTGTCACTATTGCAGCACGGACATGCATATTGTCCCTTGGTACTCCATCCAGAAAGCATGGCTAGGGCAGGGAAATCGCTAATAGTACCCAGTAATGCTGCACGACATACAAAGAAATCTTTTTTTGAAGCATCATAAATAAGAATACCAGACTCCCATAAATCCTTCAACTCCTCTATTAATAATTCCAGATACACATCAATATCATTTCCTGGTGACTTGGGTCCTGAAATTATCATAGACAAAAGGAAATTGGAATCTTTCATACACATCCATGGTGGGAAGTTGTTGTTGATTAAAACAACTGGCCATGTACTATGAGGATTTGTCATATTTCCAAAAGGATTCATCCCGTCAGTTGCTAATGTAAGTCTCAGATTGCGATCCTCGGATGCAAATATTGGGTGCATCTTATCAAAGGTCTTCCAGTTTTCAGAATCGGCCGGATGCCTTAAAATTCCATCATCAATACGTTCTTTTTCATGCCATATCATTTGAGAAGCGGTCTTAGGACACATAAACCACCTCTTAATTATGGCCTTTAAAGGAAAATACCGTACTATCTTTTCAGCAAGTTTCTTATTAGGTTTTCTTGTCGCACTAATAAATGACTCATCGTCTACCCGCAACCCATCGTTTTTCCATCTGGAAGTATCACACACCAGGCACTTATCCAACAATGAATAGTCTTTCCTAAACAATATGCAATCGTTTGGGCAAGCATCAATCTTTTGGTAGGTAAGACCCAAGTCCATTATGGTTTTTAGAGCCTCATAACAGTTCTTTGGTATTAGGGCAGTTGGAAATGCCTTGATCATAAGAATCAACAGCTCGTCAAACCATTTGTTAGCCAATCAACCACGGGTCTTAATACGAAGTATGTGCACAGTAAATGATAACCTTGAATAGTTCTTACAATGTGGATAAAGGGGTTCCTCGGCCTCCTCCAATAACCGGTAAAACTCTGCAGCATCGGAGTTCGAAGCTGCTCCCATACCACCTAGCAACTCATCCCAATCGTCGTTTTCCGGCAAGTTATCTTCAACTGTTCTACTAGTACCCAAAGGTTCCCTTACCTCTGCCTCCCCATTATATATCCAGTTAGTATATCCTTGAGTGAACCCCTGACGCAATATATGTACATGGACGTCATCTCGAGAACGGTATAAATTGTTACTGCAGTTCATACACGGACAAAGAATTGAATCCATCCCAGGTGGTTTATGCTCAAACGCAAATTCTAGGAATTTTATGACTCCCTCGCGGAACGCCTCCTCTTTCCTATGCTTTTTAATCCAACTCTTATCCATCGATGCTATAATATCTGTATCGAACACGCACAATTTGTCAAATTCTTAGGCATTCTGCGCTGTTAATATAATTAATATATTTGTACTGTTAACATAACAAACCATCATTTTAGTGGATGGCCTCTTAATACATTATGACAGGAAGAAGATCTTGCAATTGTGGTCTCAACAAACAGAGATGCATGATTGTGTGATGTGTGACTAATATTGAGCTGCAAGATGGCTAACAAGAATAACCAACATCCGAAAATACCATAACATGTTGAATCTAAACACTCTATGGATCATTGTCAACACAAAAACAAATATTCAAGTGCTGGATCATGAAATCACTAGGACACCACTAACACTACTTCTGGAAGAAAACTGCAATCTAATTAATAGTTACAACCCACTATACTAGTGAATAAACCAAGAAAAAACCCAGAGTTCAACATCATACATCGATTACATGTCATTCTCAGCATCAACTCCTCTACAATTAGCAAGAAAGAAGTAATGGTAATTTATTTCATGTCAGAGTAATTCCTAAATCCCCAATATCATACCAAAACCTAATTCCTAAATCCCCAACTTCATACCAAAACATAATGTGTAACACCCAAAACCTACTTCCTAAATCCCCAATTTCATACCAAAAAAAAAAACCTCGTTTAGCAAATTAATCAAAGTACACAGAATTTCATCAAATGTCACAAAACTTAAAAACCTACGGATGGTGGAGAAACATCACATTCTGTGGAACACGATTTAAGAGAAAGCGTCAGTAAGAGAAGTTGTAAGAGAAGTCCAACTGATTTCTGTACCGATCAGAGTCCAACTGATTTCAGAAGTCCAACTGATTTCTGTACCTGAACACGGTTTAAGAGATACGGTTTAATCAAAGTCCAAATGATTTCTGTACCGATCGTGGAGAAAGCGTCACTAAGAGAAGTTGATGAGAATTAATGTGCGGTTAATGTTTGGGTGTTAGCTAATCTTTTGTCTGCAACTTGGACACTTGAAAGTTAGTGAAGTTAATGTTTGGATCCATCAATGGAACCCTGTCTTAAATATTGTCGGTTAACCCTGTTTTTAATGTTTCAGAGTGGAACCCTGTTTTTAATGTTTCAGAGTGGAACCCTGTTTTCATGTGTTTTAGTGGAACCCTGTGTGGAACCCTGTTTTAGTGGAACTCTGTTTTCATGTGTTTTAGTGGAACCCTTTCTTTTTTATGTTTAAGTGGAACCCTGTTTCAGTGGAACCCTGTTTCAGTGGAACCCTGTTTCAGTGGAACCCTGATTGTGTTACTTTCCATCAATGAAAATCTTTAAAAGTTTATGTGTGTTATAAATCATTTAGTCCACAATTTATTTTCTAAAGTTTGGGGTAACATGTGTATTTTATAAAACGAACTCTGAACTTTTAACCCTTAAATCTGTACCATTAATAACCTTATCCCTAAGTCGGATCTTCATCGGTACTCCGAACCCTGAACTCCAAAATATGTCTTAATAACCTCATCCCCTCAGTCGGGTCTTCACCGGAACCCCGAACTCGTTAAACTTATCGGACACGCAAAATGGGATGTCTCATGTGTGCAAAAACTTAAGAGTCGCAACATTAACTCTAAACTACGAGACATCAAGCTTTGCGTCCCAATTCCTTTCAATTGAGATGATCATATATTTTTTGTTATTAGATAAAGATTAACTTTATATAAGAAATTAAGCTACATCTCAATTTCTTTTAATTGAACATCTGTTGGGGTTCAACCCGAATCATCAAATCATTACTTATAAACAAATGACAAACTAAGAACACTAGTTACAATAGACTACTTGCTAGGGGTGCTGGAACGAATGATTTTTTACTAAGATTTTGAATAGAGCTTCAGGTCTAAAACAATATTTGATTGATTAATCTTTTGCCATTTTGATTCTAGGAAATATGATTTTCTTCATGAACAATATAATGAATAACAGATATTGGTGATATATTCATACCGGATTCATGTTGTAAACCAATTCTGAATTTGTTGTAACTTGTACTCAAAATATCACAGCCTTTCCTGAGAACACACTAATAATCCATAACAAAAAAGTTACTGTTTGTTCCAATGGTTTCCTTAGTTTCTTACCGAGATCTGATATTAACTATATTGCTAACACACACAATGATAAAAAAAAAAACATTTTTGATGAATCCTAATTACCAAAAATGGTAACTAACACATGTACACAATGGTAACAAACATCATAAATTTTTGTTTTAGTAACATGGTAACTAACACATCTACACAATGGTAACTAACACACTAACACAAAATTGTAAGTAACACAAAATCCGTATGACCATCCAACATCAAATCTGGACCATCAAAATATTTTCACTATCCGTATGAGGCACCATCACCACCGTTAATTATTTTTTATCAAAACCCTAAACAAATTTTCCTCTTTCATTTTCGGTATTTGCTTTTCTCTATCCACCAATTTGAGGCGCCTCTTGCGAAAACTAGGGTTCCATATTCGACATCATCATCACCACCATCACCGCCGATTCTGAATCATTCAACACCATCACGAACACCTCCTCAATCGGTAAGGTCTCTCTCTGATGTTACTGTTCTCATTATGTTTTGTTTTTCTGATTCATTTATACATTGTCGTTATTGTCTGCTCAGAACAAGGTTCTTCATTATAACAGCATATCATTTGTTTAATTCATTACTGCTTGTTTCATGATATTGTTGAGTTATAATTAGTGGGTTTAGGTTAGTGTTTGTGGATCTGATATTTGATGAATGTTTTGGTTAGTGTTTGTGGAAGAATTGGTTTAGTCATGTTCATTACTGCTTGTTTCATGATATTGTTGAGTTATAATTAGTGGGTTTAGGTTAGTGTTTGTGGTTCTGATATTTGATGAATGTTTTGGTTAGTGGTTGTGGAAGAATTGGTTTAGTCATGTTCATTAATGCTTGTTTCATGATATTGTTGAGTTATAATTAGTGGGTTTAGGTTAGTGTTTGTGGTTTTGATATTTGATGAATGTTTTGGTTAGGGTTTATGGAAGAATTGGTTTAGTCCTGTTCATAAATGTTTGCATTCATTGTCATTCTTTTGTACTGAAGTTAGTTGCTAACTCTTAATACTGTAATATAACTGGGTACATTATGTGTAGTGGACTTTATTTGTATTCGTTGTTATCTTCTTAGTAAGGTCTGACTTCCAATTCAACTTGCTTCTAATTATCATACCTAACGGTTCAGGTTTTTCATTTTCAGAAATGGCTAGAATGAGAGGCGCTCTTATAAAGCAAGTTCCCCGGAGTGATCCGATGACAACTCGACAAAGGGGGCCGGTTCACATGACTGATACGAGGGTCACTCGACAAGGAGGGTCGGTTCACATGAAATTTGTAAAAGGTAATAATATTCCTCTCCCTTATTTTGTTTATTTATTCATTTCATTTGTTTTTCATGTATTAACTGTTTTGTTTACGGGTTACTGCAGAGAAGGGTGGTACTTCTACAAATGTATTAAAGCCCAGAAAGCGATCTGCTGCAGCTTTAACAACTCCTCAAAGGTCGTTAAAGAGAAAAAAGCAAGCCATAAGTCCCCCATTACAAACAGTCATTCCAGAAAAGGCAAAAAGCTCAACACAAGCACAACGGTCATTGTCATGGGATGTTGAACCTGTAACGGGTGGCAGTCAACGATCTATTTTGCGACAACCTCTCTATCCACCACGTAATGATGTTGAAAACAATGGGAGTCAAAATTCTGTTTCTAGGCACTTCCCTACTCCAATGTGTGATGAAGTTGGAAATCGCCTAAACCAACGGTCAGCTTCATCTTCCAATCTCTCACATGGTCAGCGCAGCAATCTTCCAACCAGCAGTCTTATAAAGAACTTGAGTCAACCCAGATCAGGAGTCCTCGAAGAAAAACTCTGTTGGCTCGTAGTCAACTTGAATCGACACTTCGTAGGAGTCTCGGTTGTGTCGTCCACATCAAATCATGAGGTGGATGAACCTGTCCATGTTTCACCAGAAGTAGACCATCGTGGTTGTTCGCAAGAAGCCACTAATTCTCCTCAGGATGCTGATTCTTCCCAACCACTTCGTAAAAGTATTTTTTTTTTAACTTAACTCTATTTCTTTCACAATTGATTTCCTACTAACTGCTCATGGTTTCTACTGATTTCCGTTTATTACACAGAGAATACTAGGGGTATTACCACTCTGCCTAATGTTGCACTCAGAGATATTGGTGAGGATAAATTGAAAGTGGAAGTTTCGCAGCACGGCTTGGTGGGTACATTCGCCCTTGAATGTATTCTAGCAATAGGTATGTGGGTGCGCCAGAGTGACAACTTCCCTTTGACTGTGCGTCTGTTTAGAGACATGCCTGAAGAAAAGATAGCAAGAGTATCTAAACTTGTCAGGGTACGTAAAACTTAATTCACCTTTCTATTTATTTTCTTTAGTTTCATGAATTTTTTTAATCAATGGTAATTGTATAACATATTTATTTTTTGTTATAGGATTACTATATCTTAGTACCTGATGACGCTTTCGCTGAAAAGACTATTAGAACACAGATGAGGTTTGCTTATGTGAGATATCGCTCTGAGTTGGCTAAGCATTATCGCTCGTTTGATAGTCCTGAAGAAGCTTTGCTGCATCCATCCCCTAGAATTCGTAATTTGGAGGACTGGACATATATGTGTGACTTCTTCAACACGGATGTCGCGTTCAAGGTATGTTAATTTGCTGGTCATCTCTTTCTGCAATGTATTTTAATGATTTCACATCTTAGATAATAAAATTTTGTTGAACATTTAACATGGAGCCGTGGTCTCCAGATATTTGTTAGAGTGTCTTCTAACTTGCATTTTTCTTATTTAATTGGTAGGCTGCATCAGAAAAATCAAGGTCTGCGCGGAAGGCACAAGCTCGGAACCATACAAATGGTACGCAGAGTTTTGCTAGGAAAGCGCATGAGAGGGTAAATCTTAAATTGTTTATTGTTGTATTTTGGATGTTCTTTATGTCTTAAATACTTTAAGTGTGGTACACTAACAACCTTTATATCATTAGGCACGTAAAAATCTCCCGACTGATCCACTTAGCATGTTCATGGTGACACACAAAGCAAGCAAGCTTGGTAAAGTGTGTCAAGACTGGAAGGTACAAATTTCTTTCATAATAGCTTTTGGTTTAAATGCCTGAACTATAACAGTTAATGCCTGCATAATAGATAATGGTTTAAATGTGTTAAATATGCATTTCTTAATGTTTGTACGAATTTTGCTACCGTGTGAAATATTCATCAACCCTGGTGTACTACATATTACAAGAAGCATATCTTTTTTTCCTGTTTTGTTTTCATTTCAATTAGCATATCTTTTTTCCCTCCCCTAAACTGTACCATAATATGACACTACATGTAGACTATTCTGTAGCATGTCATTTCAATTATCATATCTTCAGTGATTCTATGGTGTTAATGTATGAAACCTTGTGTTGGATTGTAATTTGAATGATTTGTCTGTGTATAATGTGTGATTTCTTGTGGTTAGTTTAGTTTGTGTTTGTCGAATTATGAAGAAGTTTGTTACTGAGGAATTGCATGAGCTACATATTTAAATATTTTTCAACTTGATGCGTTCATTTCTTTTATGATGAATTGATGTTGTTTGCTTATCGAATAACGGAATAGTCTACATGTGAATACAAAGACACGGAATAGGGCTCACATTGATTATTACTACTGGTTATTAGCAGGTTTATGTACTTTTGCGCTTGGTGTTCATATATCAGTTTCTAGGTGTTACTTATAGCTTTACTTGTTTCATAACTTGGGTTGCACACCAAAATATTTTATCATTCGGAAATATTTTGTAACTGGGATCATTTGGTTTGCTAGCTACTTCCTTTGCTCTCATATGCTTTAAAAGATGTAATCCTTGAAGATCTTAAATGCATTTCCTGAATCCCACTCTTTTGGTAGTATCAACAATAGGACCAGTACTGGTATTGACTGTGATTTCATGTGGTTAGGTTTGTGTTTGTCAACTTCATGCGTTCATTTCTTTTATGTAATGTGTGAATTCTACTAACTGTCTGTGTGTAATGTGTGTAATGCTTGAGTTATTTTACTAACTGTCTGTGTGTAATGCTTGAGTTAATTTAATAACTGTCTGTGTGAATTCTACTAACTGTCTATGTGTAATGCTTGAGTTATTTTTCAACTTCATGCGTTCATTTCTTTTATGATGAATTGATGTTGTTTGCTTATCGAATAACCGAATAGTCTACATGTGAATAGAAAGACATGGATATGAGTTTGGTCTGTTGTTTGAAGGGGGAAGTGCATTTAATAACAATGCTTCATTTAAGTATTATGTGTGTAATATATTTTTTAAGCATCCTTGTCATCTCCATGTCATTAAGTGCACTATTAAATGTGCTGGTGGTAGGTGTAAACTAATCGGTTGCCTGTTTTTTTATAATATTTATGCAGTATGAAATGAACCGGCTGAGTGAACAATTTCGTCTAGGTGAAGTGAACTATACTCCCGAAGAAATACATTCAAAGGTTGTTGATCCCCGTCGGTATGGGGCCAAGCGTCCTCATAAGTCAAAAGTCGCTTCCGGCAGCTTCACCTTATACGAAAGAAATGAAGCCCAACTTGCTGCTCTCAAAAAACAGCTGGACTTGGAAAAGAAGAAAAGGATTAAGTTGGAACGGAGAGAGTGTGATCTAATAGAGTATATGAACGAGGCTTTGAAGAAGATGGGATTTCAACCTATGCCAGATTTTTTGGAAGATGATTCACTAGATGAGCATGAAGATGAGGCAGATGGAGGTGCTGATGATGATCATGATGTGCAGGCAGATGGAGGTGCTGATGAAAATCAAGAGAATGATTTGTATGCGGAGGATGCTGATGACAATCAAGAGAAGGAGGATGCTGATAACAATCAAGACAAGGATTTGTATGTGGAGGATGACTCGGACTAACGTAGCTTGAAGTCCCTTTTATTTTGGTGAACAATGGATGTGCGCAGTTTTTTTTGAAGCAACAACCAGGTATTATGCTGACTTTTTTAACTTGCACAATGTGATTTACATTGTATGTGCAGTCAACAGACAGGTATACTGCTGACTATTTTTTGGTGTACATGTGGTGTATTCAGCAAGACTTATACTGCTAACTTTTTTTGGTGTACAAAGTATGTGCAATATATGTTTTTTGTTCTTTTGGGAAGTGAAACTACAAATTATGATGATACAAGAACCATCAACTTTATATGTATTTTGGTTCTTGTTGGGTATGTGTATGAAACAATATTGGGTTATGCATTTTGGTGGGATACTCAAATGAGATATATATATTTCTAATATATAATCTTGTTAATTAGATGTTTTCATTTTATTTATATCAATCTTAGTTATAACTTTTTAAAATTGTAATTAGATTTTCGGATTATTTAAATAAAATGAGCAAAAAAAATGCGTAGCTTAAATACTCCAGCAACCAACTTTAAGTCAATTAAAATCTGAATTCTAAAATAATTTGGAAGCTCAAAAATTTAAACAATCAACTTGAGTAAAAACTTTGATACCTTCAAAGTTTAAGCAACCAACTTCAGGACAATCAAAATCATAAATCACTTTTACCTAGCAAAATTTTTGATCGCTTAAAACTTTAACCAAGCAATTTCATAAATAGTTGCTCCATGTATCTATCAACTAAGTAGTTTAATTGCTTTAGAATGATTGGTATATCTGAAGCGATTGATGTTTTACTTGCTACATTGGTTGGTCTAGATGTTAAGCGAACAAAATTTTACTTGCTCCATGTTAGTTGGTCTGATGTTAAGCAATGAGAAAAGCACTCGCTTTAGGTAAGTTGGTTTATTACTAGAGCGATTGCATGGTCGCTCAAGGCTTTGAGATACATGGCTTTGGGCAACCAACGGAGCGAGTGCCACTTTTAATCGCTATAACGGTTATAACGACTCAAAAGGGGCTTTAAGCGACTTAAAACGACATGTCGCTTAAACCCGTTTTTCTTGTAGTGATTTTGGTGAGTTTAAAACCTGGCCACATACCGCTTCCTATGCACATGAAGAAGACAATCGGCCAACACGTCATTTCAATAAGGCCAATGATAGACAACCCAAGCGCCAACCTAATTACAATGATAAGGAATCTCCGGAGTACCCATGCGCGTTTGATATAGTGCTAGATTTTTTAAAAGAATGGATTCGTAATAATGATATATTAAGCTACCTTCACCACCAAGGGAGCCGACCGATTGAGATAAGTATCATGCAAATTATTGTCTAATCCATCGAAAGTGGATCATCCTACTAACGAATGTCGAACCCTAAGATGGCGTTTCCACAACCGCATGAAGAGAGAAAAATTCGATTTAGGAGGACTAGTGTTCAAGATAAATCCTTCGAGTTAATTCAAAATATTTAATTTGGAAAAAATAAAAATGTAATTCTATGAATTAGGAATTGTTAAACGTGTTTTAGAAGTAGGAGTTAATTCCTACTAACTAGGTGAGTGGGGGTAATTAATGGCTAAATGGTAGTAGTTTTAGTTTAATGGGTTAGTGGAGATATTCTTGTAATACCTATTTAAAGGTTTTTATGTTAATGTGAAAAACTAAGCAGATAAAATATATTGAGTTTCAAAAACAGAAGATTATCAATGTAGATCTTATTTTGAGTGTTTCAATCTCTCTCTCTCTCTCTCACACCTCTCTGTATTATAGTAGAATTTGAACTTGGTATCAGAGCTGGGGCAGAGAGTTGAGTTGAGGGAGAGTTACAAAAAAAATATTTTTGTTTTAATTTATTTGGTGAGGAAAAAAAAATGTGATGAAGAAAAAAAAATTGGTGTAAAAAAAAATGAATTTTATGATGAAAGATTGTTATGAAGAAAATTGATGAAGATTTTTTGTTCATAATATGTGGAGGATTCTAAATGTTTTGTTACAAGTTATAGTTTTGATATTTTTTCTTGTAGATGTTGGTTATTTTGCCTAAAAGAAAACATTGATGGTGTTATGTTATGATGATGATGAAGATACAAATTATTGATTTGCATAATATGTTTGGTTAGTTAGTGGAAATAATGTGGGATGTTGATCTGCTAATAATGATGATGATGATCGTGAAGATGATGATCTTTACGAAGAAGAAGATGATGATGATGATGATGATGATGATGACGAAAAACAATCAAGATGTTACTACTTTTGATAATGATATTTTTAATTAATGATGATGATTATATGATGATGGTTAAGAAACTAATATTTTGAATTAAAGGAAGATGTTGGAGTTAATTCAAAATATTTGATTTGGTAAAAGTAAAAATGTAATCCTATTAATTAGGAATTGTTAAACATGTTTTAGAAGTAGGAGTTAATTCCTACTAACTAGGTAAGTGGGGGTTTAATGGCACGGTAGGAGTTTTAATTTAATGGGTTAGTGGAGATATTCTTGTAATGCCTATTTAAAGGCTTTTATGTTAATGTGAAAAACTAAGCAGATAAAATATATTGAGTTTTAAAAACTGAAAATTATCAATGTAGATCTTATTTTGAGTGTTTCAATCTCTCTCTCACTCCTCTTTGTATTATAGTAGAATTTGAACATCTCGAACCATCAGTTAGCCATGTTCACTCATACGCAAGCTGAGAAACATGTAGGTAACACCATGGACACCACAGAGAACATGGGACATGAGGTATGTGCAATGGATACTACAGAGAACATGGAATACATAGCGGCATCAGTAGCTAAGAAACCGTTGTTTGCTTCTTTCTTCGACGCATTGGGATTTAATACAGACCAGCATCATTTGGCGGCTGAACTACTCACCCGGGTTGCAGCCAAAGACAATTTGATTGCTTATCTCAACTGGGGATACCTACTTCCCACTAATATGATTACATTCTCGGAAGAAGGTTGTCGAGTAGACTGTGACCATACAAGGTCATTGTACTTAACGCATCATTGCGCAAGCATTCGTTCAAACGAGCATTTTTTGACATAGGTGCTTCGTTGGATCTAGTCCCACTACAAGTGTTGGTCAGCATCGGTGTTAAAGATTCTGAAATAAATAAATTTCAACGAGGATCCATGGTTTTGGAGGCCCAAGCCAACACACCATAGTCATTATCAATTTGGAAGTCAGGATTGGCCTAATTCGTTCGGTTGAACCCTTCTATGTCATGGATATTGTTAATGTTATATCACAAGTTGTTAGGACGCAATTCACTCCATAATCATGGATTCATACCTTCAACATAATATCAATGTGTGAAGTTTATCTCCAACGGGAAGCAGAAGCGCATTCTAGCAGCAGAAAATCCAGTTTAGTTGAAAGAGGAATACATGGCGGAGGTTGCATTTTATGATGAACTCAGTGAACCAAATGAGTTGGTCACACATATCTAATTTACCCCTATTCCGGATTGTGAAACAGTGTTTGAAGAAGGCCAACACTGGAGGAAAAATGTCAAAAACAAGAAGTCAGGGGGAGTCACAGAATAAATTCAGAAATGAGTCACGTCTGGAAAAATGCTATTATTATCGTTTATAGCAATCAAAGAAAGGGATCGCACCTACAAAAGCGATTAATGTTGCTGAGGCATTGGAGGACCCATACGTTGATGATGCCTCACAATTTTGGGAAATGATTGTCTCAGACCCCACACCCAAATGCAATGAGAACACACGACCAGTGAATATTGGAACTACAGAATACCCACGTAGGTTGGAGGTCGGAGCAAAGTTGATCTCGGATGAAAGTAAAGCTCTAGAAGACTTGTTGAAGGAATTTCATGATGTGTTTGCCTGGACTTACGAAGACATGCCTGGACTAAGTACCATCCCCTTAATGAACCACTCCAAAATGACTGGCTACCCGGAATGGGAAGAAAAATGTCACATCCTAGACTAAGCGCATTGTTAGTACCAAAAAGTTGCTTTAACATGTGGCAGCAATGTCAGCGGAGCACAGTATCCCGATACATCAGTCTGAACCACAGTCAAAATGCCCACTACTCAAAGATCGGAACACAATCAAAATGTCTCGCTACTCAAAGTACGAATCACAAGATCGGAACGTAGTCAAAGTACGGAGCACAAGATGTCCCGATGCATGGATCGAAATGCCGTTGGATCGTACCAAGGTTCAAAGCAGGCTTCGTACCAAGGTTCAAAGCAGGAATCGTACCAAGGTTCGAAGCAGGGATCGTACTAAGGACCGAAACATGGATCGCAATTTGATCTGAAAGCATCGATCGCACCAATCCCGCAACCCAGGACTGCAAGCCAAGTCCGCAATTCTTTTGCATTATAGGTGTACAGGTGGACCCATGTGGAGTTGCCACATCACCAATGCCTTTGACACGTGGAAGCATCTTCACATGACACCTCAAATGAGACTTTGAGTATAAAAGAAAAGGAAGCAGGAAAGAGAAGGGGCGGCTTCTTCTTCCCGGGGGAAAGATCCCTCTGTATCTGGATTCTTAGAGCTTCAATAAAGCTTTCTGTATTTGTAATCACAAATTAATCAATAATATCCCTCAATATTTCACTACCCGTGGATGTAAGCCATTAAGGGCTGAACCACGTTAAATCCGTGTTCAATTTCTTCTTTTCTTTTGATTGATTTATGATGATTTTGTTTGTCTTGTGCTGAAGAGATTTTCACCACAAACAATTTGGCGCTAGAAACAGGGAGGAGTAATGGATTTATCCAACCTGCTACACAAAGATTGGAGAATTGAAGATTTGGGGATATGCAGAGTTCAAACTAAATTAGGGATTTGGGAATCAAGTTGAAGTTGACATACAATTGATAATGAAATTATGTTACTGATGAGAGAAAAAAGATTGGGTTATGATTAAATTAACATTATCAAACTAATTGAATGAAGAAAACAGAACAAAAAAAATTGCCTACAACAACCAAAAATTGCGAACAGCAAAACCTAGCAGCAAAAATTGCGATCCTTTTTCTGTTCTATTTGTTGTTCCTGCTGCAAGAATTGATGAATCTCTAGTGTTTCTTTCTGTTCTATTTGTTCTTTCTGTTCTTTTAGCTCTTCAAAATTCGTTTCACAGTAAAATTTTGGGGAAAATCCCCAAACTTCAATTCAAAATCAATTTTGATTTCAGATATACAACAACCAAATCATGTTTTACAAACCCATCCAATTGATTTTCAAAAACCCTAAGTAGTAAAATTTCAAATGAATGTGGGAATTTTTCTCACTACTTTGATTCAGTTCTTTTATCTGAATTAATTGTTGCGATTTCTATGATTTTGCGGATGATTTAAATGATTGGTTTGTCTTGAATGAGCGAATTTTGCAGGAAAGAAGATTGTATAGTGTTTCAAATCACTAACATTTCCATGCTGAAATCAACAACAAAATGCAACCAAGGTGTTTGAGAAAATGCTTCAGAGACAGCAACAATCTGCAACAATATCATCATCATTTGCTCTACACCTGGGAAGCAGAAATTAACTGATTATCCATGCTCATACCAACAAATGGGTTTGCAATATCGTATTAAATGCATGCTATGAACAGGTTGTATGTTCTAATCTCATTCTCAATTTCAATTTCTATGCTCACAGTAGAATGTGGGTTCTTGTTAAATTAGGGGTTTTAACAAATGAAGTGTTTAAACTCTACTTTAGAGTATATGGAAACTAAATAAATTAAATTAAATTATTATAGATAGATAATTATTACCACAGCATGAACAGATGGGTAGGGATATCCGCTGGTTTATAAGTATTATTAAAAAATAATAATAAATGTACTCTATCGTCTTAAATTTTTATAACGTAATATTAATTGCGTATTTTAAGTAGCAATTTAATTTTATGTTATAATTTTTAATTATCATTATTAGTTGATTCAATCATGACACACCTTAATTATTTAAGAAGCATGAGTTAATTTAATACATCAATAGAATAACTTTATTAGATGATGAAACTTTTTAATTAACATCCATTGTTCATATTTTACTCGATTATTACAAACTGTCATACAGTATGAATTGATCAAATGATTTCAATAGTATCTGAATCGCATGTGATATCATGCATCATGATAATTTATCACATAATCATGGAAACTTATTGATTTAATATGATAAAAATTTTAGTCCGAACAAATTCTAATTTGTTTGAGATTAAACAGTAATATCCAATTAAAAGCATGAAAATCATTTTTAGCTTGTACCCATTTAATATCATGAAATGTTTAAGACATTTTTATGAGATGTGAAGATACATATGAAGGGCACTTCAGAGATGCGGCAGCTATGCAATAATGATGCACTGGGGGCATGCTAAAAAGAAATCAAAGTTTTAGCTGTGAAATGAGCTAAATACTGCACGCCAATTAGGTATTTTATTTCAATAATTAATTAACGATTAGATAAATAATATTTTTCGCCATTTTACGTTATAGGCAATAATTGATACTTTAAATGAGCCTTCGAGAAATGATCTAAATGGCTCATACTTCACGAAGAATATTCAATGAATACTTCAATTTATTTAGCACTTCTTATACCAATTCGAAGGACGATACTTCTTATGCTTCGTATAAGTTACGATACGGATTTTCATTCGATATTTCTTATACTTCTTGTGGCAGTCAAAACGCTCCCACAGGAATTATCATTCAAAAATGGGTGTCTCTTTCAATTTATCATTAATGTTTCTGGAAGGCAAATACTTTTACAGTCATATACTTCAGATCTTTTAACAGAATAAAATTTCATTTGAATATTCCTCATGTCTTATTTAAAATATAATTCATATTTTCTTTCTATATATGCTTCTGATGTATATAGAAGAATATGGGATGTATCTTAAATAAGAAATGAGAAATGAGAAATATCTGGATGATTTTCAAGTTTACTTCTCATCTACACAATACAAGCATTAGCTGGACAAGGATCTTGTTATCTTCTGGACAAGCATTAGCTGGACAGCATTTAAAGCTTTATTATCCATGAGTATCAGTTTAGCTATAATGACAAATATAGGTATATAAATTTTTACTTAATAATTTATTTGTTAAGAAGGTGAAAATATATATCAAATATCAAATGTTCCAGGAACATCATATTCTGGAGAGCGCTCAAATTATTCCAGGAAAATCATATTCTGTACAACACAACGAGTGACGACTCGATTACTCCAGGAACATCTTATTCTGGATAGCGCTTCGATTGGCGACACAATCATAAGTAAATATCCTTATAGAATTTCATTAACAACGAAATTCTAATAAAGAAGGAGTTCCTTACTAACGGTTATCATTTTTCAGAGTACGGGTCGGGATCAACCCTGTATCTTACCCCTGGCTCGGGTTTGTTTCGTATGTGTGGGATCTCGATCCATTTGTACTCATGAAAAAATACGATTAACCTAAACTCCGTGGAAGGAGGTGCTTCATCGCAAAAAATTCCAACCCAGGGTTCAAAGGAATCTTGCGGGAGAAAACTAACGATCAGTATATATATAAAATTTTGTTTTGCAGGGACAAAAATATAACAAGGCCATGAAAATACACAAGTCTGAAATGCTGCCGTTGCACGAATCTGAAGTGCTGTTAATCCGAAGCATGGATCGCACCAAGTTTCAGATGAAATTTGCGTGAAGTTATTTTCTTAAGAGTTTTTCTTCAAATAACTTTTAAGAAAATGAGGCAAGTTGTTAGTACCAAAAAGTTGCTTTAACACGTGGCAGCAATGTTAGTGGAGCACAGTATCCCGATACATCAGTCTGAACCACAGTCAAAATGCCCACTACTCAAAGATCGGAACACAATCAAAATGTCTCGCTACTCAAAGTACGAATCATAAGATCGGAACGTAGTCAAAGTACGGAGCACAAGATGTCCCGATGCATGGATCGAAATGCCGTTGGATCGTACCAAGGTTCAAAGCAGGGATCGTACCAAGGTTCAAAGCAGGGATCGTACCAAGGTTCGAAGCAGGGATCGTACTAAGGACCGAAACATGGATCGTAATTTGATCTGAAAGCATCGATCGCACCAATCCCGCAACCCAGGACTGCAAGCCAAGTCCGTAATTCTTTTGCATTATAGGTGTACAGGTGGACCCATGTGGAGTTGCCACATCACCAATGCCTTTGACACGTGGAAGTATCTTCACATGACACCTCAAATGAGACTTTGAGTATAAAAGAAAAGGAAGCAGGAAAAAGAAGGGGCGGCTTCTTCTTCCCGGGGGAAAGATCCCTCTGTATCTAGATTCTCAGAGCTTCAATAAAGCTTTTTGTATTTGTAATCACAAATTAATCAATAATATCCCTCAATATTTCACTACCCGTGGATGTAAGCCATTAAGTGCTGAACCACGTTAAATCCGTGTTCAATTTCTTCTTTTCTTTTGATTGATTTATGATGATTTTGGTTGTTTTGTGCTGAAGAGATTTTCACCACAAACACGCATACCTCAAAATGGGTTGGTTCATAGTGCCAGAGTGCACATCTCGTAATGGCGCCAGAGTGCACATCTCGTAAGGAGGTGCTGACGAGAACAGCACGGGCAAAGATGCTCACCCAAATAGCCAAACGAAAATCTCAATATAACATGAACAAAGATGCTCTCTTTGTGAGAACAAAGAAACTCCAACAAATTACAAGGGCATCGATAAGAGACATTGCAATAAGAAGCGTTTCAGAAACGGCACAACATGACCAAATTACTTAAAGATGATTTTATTCATTAACTGCCCAAACTTGGCTAGATACAAGACTATCCACTAGCATAGAGCTCACATAAACATATTCATAGAATGGTAGTATCTTGATAAACGGTTCATGCGGTACCAAGGGCGGCAAGTTCTGCATGTCACAAAATTATTTACTTCCCAATAAAGTCAACAGTCTCTAGGGGGCCAACTACATGTTCCTTCGCCTTGGCAAGATCTGCTGCAAGTGTGGTATAGCATTGCTCCAATGCTCTTTTATGTGAGAGGATACACCATCTCGGTGAACTATAGAAAAAGTTTGTTTTTTCTCTACTAGAGCAGCACGCGCTTGAGTGTCACAATCATGCGCCTCTTAAAGCAAAGAGGTTGTGGCTTCATCCTTGAGGAGCTCCAAACGCTTAATCTTCTGTTGTAGTTCATAACGCGCAAGATCTAGGAACTGCATGTAGTGCTAACACCCATATCCCAGGAGGTGATGCCAAAATAATGAAATGATAACAACAAGATCAAACAAGAGAGCAAATATGGGAGATAAAACACTCTACAAAGGAAAATATTTGCTTACAATTTAAAATAAAATTCGATATATATATATATACATATATATATAGTGTTCAAGTCATGATGAGCAATTCATGACAAGTTTTATCAATTACATCATCAATGGCAGCAAAAGTCATGCAAAACTATGCTTAGCGGATCAATACGACGTACCAGTAGAGGTCAAGACAAAAGTAAATAATAATATTGAAAGAAAATAAGCAGAAACTAGTTCGAAGTAGGGGGCGCTACTTGGCATCGAGCTATCTCCCGGTCCAAATCTTCGGTCATCCCATAAGCGTTATCATAGTGGTTTGGGTGTCAACATGCGCATCATGAGCAGCATCTCTAGGTCGTTGAATACTATCCAAAATGTGGGGGGAAGCATGTGCACATTCAGCCATTTACAAGGTTTGTTGATGTTCCATCAAAACCCTATATGTTACGTCACAACGAGCTGATCTATGTTGCATTAGGGTAGAAATTGTTGTTCCTGCAACAATGGAAAAAACTAAACAGAAAATAAACTGTTAACGTTAGAAAAATCTAAACACTCTGATGTTGATGCACACAGAAGGGCAGAGCCACCTGCTCAGCAAATTGTCCTTAACACAATAGTCATCGGGTACTCCTTGAAATGAGAGATGCTATAACCCAATAGAAGAGATGTATCCAGGATAGAACTGCCCGTTATGACTAGTATAAGCACAATACTAGTCACCCTCTAGAACTTAACAGCAATTTATAGTGGAAGGGAAATAAACACACAAGTGCGCAAAACAAAGCGAGAAGAGGGGAAAAGAGTCAGGGATAGTAGCCTACTCTGGAGTGAGTTGAAATGAAAAACTTGTTTTTCTTTTATAAGCAAAAGTTTGAGAAGAAAATAAATTTTAAATTAATTAGAATTAATTTCGTGCATTAATCACGGTAATTAAAACGTTAAGAATATTTTCATTTTAGGAAATTATTTTCAAAAATGGTAAGTCTTGATTGAACCGTAGCCAGGCACACGCCCGCTCACGCCAAGCTCATGCCAACCACACGCCAAGCACATGCAAGCAAGTGTGAATCAACTAGTCCCATTGCCTTAGTCCTCCCCCAACCACAAAAGCATATAAACCCTA